>CAUOFW020000704.1:0-215321 GCA_963454935.2 Ilex paraguariensis | reverse complement strand
GATTTCAATCATAAATCTGTATTAGTGACAATATAATGGTGTGTGAGTTTGATTTGCGAGTGTTTGATTGGTTACAGTTATGTGTTTGTGTTTTGTGCATGTATTGTGTGTTTGTGTGGTCTACATGAGAAATAGAAAATATAGAGTCTTAGTAAGAGAGATTTTCATACCTAAACAATTGTTTGGTCAGTGATGAGTTAGTCATCGTCAAAGGTGGACAGGTCGGTAATGGATTGCATATCATTTACTCTCTTAAATGTCTTATTCATCCCTTTAAACCTTCTCTTCATCACTATCCTTAATGTCCTCGTATCAATACGAACGCACTTTGCCAATGAGGAGAATGCACAACCACCTAATTATTCACATAAACAATAAAGTAACACAATATTTATATTGTAGAATAGTAAAGTTATTTTAAATACAGTGACATAAAGTAGATTTACCTGATTACGTCGGCCCCATCCACAAAGGTCCATTGTATATACACTATCGTTCTCGTTGACAAATTCACTCCAATCCTATAAAGAATGAATCATCATTGTAAAACTAAAAGTTGAAATGATGAAAAGATTACATAAATTCATAGAAATAAATTGTTTAAACTATACCATTTACTTGTCGTAAGAATCTTATAACAAAACTTCTGGGTAAACAATATTTGTAGTGCAATTCGACCCTCTTCTGGAAGGAGGACTGTAATACGATCTGAAGATGTGCATCTAATAGTGCCACATAAAGGTGTCCATGACTAAAAACAGGTGTCCGCAAATCAATCCCAACGAACTTCACAGATTGTCCTTGGGCTTTATTGATTGTCATAGCATAAGTTAATCGGACAGAAACTGACGTCTTGTCATTCGAAAAGGCAAGTCCAAAGATGTTGGTGTCATTGATATTCTCGGAATGAAGACTAAATTGCCAATTTTATCTCCATTTAATATCTGAGCTCGATTACCCTTGAGGCACATCTAACAACCATCAATCGCGTGCCATTACAAAGTCCATCCTTTGGTGCAATATTTCGTAACAACATTATTGGGCATCCAACTTTCAACTCCAATTTAAACGGTGGCAACCCTGAAGGATTCAGCGAGTTTAAGTACTCATTAGGATATCGATTCCTAATGGTACGGTCAAGCTCATCACCTTCAGACATTTTATCTGCAGCTAAAAAGTAATTGTCTCTCCCGGAGTAATATTCAGTGCTGCAGCATTTATATCACTGACGTCGTCATTACGCGCAGAGAGAATTGTGCGTTCAGTGAGAAAGGTGGGAGTCACTATACCAATCACATCCAATTGTGGATAGATTTTAAATATCAATTCATTTAGATTGTGACACCGGTTTATTGTAGATGGAAGTTGCACAATTTCACGTGGATTGGTCCCAATCTAAAAAATGAGAGTATAATTAGTCACAAGTGAGATTTAATTCAAAGCATCATGTTAAAAAATTCAACAATTCAAGGTGGAATGAAATATTACCTCCATCAAGAATTTAGCAAAATTAGTATTTCGAACGTCGGTGCGAGTTAATCGCATGTTTAAACCTAGAGTCAAAACATATATCTTTCCATAGCAAAGACCGTCTCAATGATGCACCCACAATTTGCTCACGAACGCCTTTAGGAATAACAGGCAATATTTGTCGAAAGTCTCCACCCAGGACAACAGTGATACCCCCAAAAGGTCTTTTATCGTCTCTGATATCTTGAAGGGTGCGATCGACTGCCTCAACACAGTATCGATGCTGCATAGGAACTTCATCCCATATTATCAACTTTGTTTTTCTAAACAATTCGGCATGCATTGATTGTTTAGTGAACCCACATATTGAATTGTCTAGGGTTTCCAAAGGAATACAAAATGTAGAATGTGCAGTGCGCCCCCCTACCAATAACAACGATGCAATACCAGATGAAGCCACAGTAACAACACATGTCCATAACTACGCAATTTGGTTGCAATGGTATTGTACAAAAACGTTTTTCCCGTCCCAGCACCTCCACTCAAAAAAAAAGTAGTTGCTATGTTTTCACATACTGACGTTGTGACGGCAGTATAAGCAGCAAGTTGTGCATCATTAAGACCGTCAACATTAATTTGTGCATCAGACTGTTGTGCTTCATTCTGAAGTTGGTGATGCTCAAACAATAATCTATTTCTAACTGTTGCATTCCAATTTCCAATTGATTGTGGCATGGGTGGAAAGTCAACTAAACTCTTCCCCGACTCATGGAGCAATTGATTAATCAAATATAAGCCATAATCTTCAATATGATCATTAGTTGGATTCAAATACCAAACATAGTACGAATCTTGTGTGCTAAATCATCACATATATGTGCTGAGAATTGCTTCCACAATGCAAATGGATGCAATGGAAAGCATTCCGTTAGAATTATGGCAAATAATCTTCTTAATTGGTACCCCGTTCTCATAATTGCAGCCTCTTGAAGACATTGTATCCATTCTTCATCATCTTCAAGAAGTCCTCTTGCAACACATGCTGACTTGAATGTATCATGCATAACATTATTTACCGTGCGTAGCCAGTCAAATGAAGTAGGTCCTCTGACAACAGTTAGAAGCAAACGTAAATAAAACCGCTCACCTGAATTAGGGCTAGCAAAGTACATTCTACCAATTGCATAACCCCTTTGTCTTGGAGTCCATTTATTGATAGACTTGTTCCAAAAATTTTTGTGGAAATTCCTGATAAGTTAATACACGTGCAGATTCATTTGCAGCGCAACAATCAAAAAAACCAGTTAGAGTTGTTTCTTGATGTGCACCTTTAGAAAGGATCGTATCAAAAGATTCAGCAGGGTTAAAGACCACACGATGCATCCCAGGCAAATGAAGTGCCAATCTTACAACCGACGGAATCTCTTCATGTAAAGGATTACCAAATAATCGCCACGCAGCTTCTGGAGGTCCAATATACCTAGCATCAAGATATTGTTGGATCTCATTAATTCCTCCAAGTACCATTGTTGCGCGATCATGTCCTTTATAAATATACTTGTGAATGTATTTTACACATCTGATTCCTGCACAAACTTCAACATTGATATGACAGTTGAACATTCTTGATAAGTACGGATTATGTGGCACAACATCTCTATTATCAATTTCTTGTCCCTCACGATGTACTTCTGACCAGTATTACGACGACGATAGACAGGATATCCATCAGAGTCCATACTTGTTGATTCAACAAATGACCGAGGGTACCGCTTGGTACATACCCCATTTTCCATACATGATGCTTGTGGATTTCGAGCACCACATGGTCCGTGTACCATGCAACCTATGATTGTTTCAAAAAGCAATGGGTCAGTTTGACAATCCAGAAATTCAGCACACACTACTCTGTCCACTTGAGCACATGTTTGGATTTTATCAGAACCATGAAGGAACAAAAGTGCATGCATGTGCGGTAACCCCCTTTTTTGGAATTCAATTGTAAAAACATGTGCCACTTTTCTACCAAAGACGTTATTTGTTTCTATCTCCTTCATCAAAAAATTTCTCTTCAACTCAAAAACACGGGCCACTAAATCAGGACGGTCAGTAGGGATCTGATTTGGCAATAGGAATTAGTAATTTCAGGCCATTTGGGATTTGCAGTCATAGTTAAAAAAATATCAGGGTGTTGATTATACCGCGTGATAGCCATTGAATCTTGAAAAATTTCAAACATATGTCTTGCACTACCAGTGAATGAAGATGGCAAAACCATTCGTTGACCAACTTGTTCAGGACCAAGCTCATCTGCACAAACATCTGTAAGACCTTGGTAAAGTTCTGCACGAAGCTTTGATTGATTCAATTTGTAGTATGTCAACCGATTTTGTTCAGTAGCGGCCCAAGCATCTACCACAAATTCTTGAAATAATTTTCCAGCTCTCAAAATCGTTGAATACTCAATGTCACGTTGGAACATACGATAACTGTAATATTGCAACTGTGTCAGTCGAGTAGATGAAGGTCCACCTTGGGAAGTGTTCCACTGTTTCAAATCTGGATTCCATCCTAGCTCACCATAAGGGAACAATACCACATAATGCAATGGCAAATAGGCCGGATGACACTCATTAATTTGCATCAAACCGTTATCTCCTCTCAAATGCAACACAATATCTCTCATTCCACTTGATTCAGTTCCATCTCCCGGTAATATTACCGCAATCTCATCAGTTGTTGGGAGATTATATCGACGTCGATCTGTTACAGAACTGTAGTGAAGATAGGCTGGTAAATTCACCCCCGTCAATTCCAATTCACTTAAAATTGTGTGAGCCTGTCGAAATTTAATAGGAAATGGATTTACTTGCAATAAACAATCTTGGATGGTTTTCAAAACATCTCTTCTCAAGTTAGGATTTCTGTTGGTGCGAACATCTAAAGCTGAATTAGGATCATAAATGTACAATTGAGAGTAAATTGGATCACATCCTGGCTGTGGCATAAGCGATCCTGTTCGATGGCGTAATTCTCCATGGATGGTGAATGTTCTAGGCCCCCTCCCAACAATTAATCTGTCATCCAAAGTAGCACCAAGACTTGTAAACGCATTAGCTGCATTATACTCTCGTGTGTGTTGACGAAACGATTTTGATTGTTCATCATTGTTGTCATACAATGCTTTAAGCATTAAAGGAGGTGCAATAAGTGGAGGTAGTCTAATCTTTCTTGTAAACAACATTTACCAAAGAGAGGATTTGATATAGATGATTTTGTTAATTTTTCAGCAACCCAGTGTAAGGCAGAACAATGAGGACATGTTCGATTCATCAAGCCGAGGAAATGACGATCTGGAATTTGATGGTTTCGAGAATTAAGTGCAACATCCATAGCTACACCTTCTTCTACAGTATAGGCACTACATATAAATTTAGATGTCATACAATTTGATTGTATAATGAGAACATGAATAAGACAGCAAGAGTGAGAATAGGAAATTAAAACTTAAAGCGAACACCTGGTGCCTTCATTCAGATTGCGCATTTGTTGGAACATGTTTGTCATATCCGATGCCTCTGGGGAACATGGGGAGAATGGTTCCAAGACTGTTGTTATGCTTTTGTCTAGGTTTTGAGGAGGCAAGTCTTGGAGCATGGTAGTCACAGGCGACACCATTGAGATATTTGTTGGTGTGCCTTCTTCAAGATTTTGAGGAGGATTTTCTTGATTCATGATGGCCACAGACAACCACCGTGAAACAATTGTTGTAGTGTCTTCATTAAGATTTTGAAGCAAGGTGGTTGACGATGACTCTAAAACATTTGTTGTCACTATACTGTCTGTTACAGGATTGAAAATTTTGGTAGACAAAGTCATTGGTTGAAGGCGGGACCTTTTATTTGATTCTCGTTCTAGGCATGCTCGGCGACGACGGCTCGGTGGTAAAGAAGGAAAAAATCTAGGCTGAACGGGGGCACAATGTTTTGATCGCTCTCTTTCGGGGGCACAATGTTTTGATCCCAATTGACGTTTGGAGCACTCATTTTCTTTCCCAATATAACGCATTTCTGGAGCAAGCCTTGCACATTGCGGCAATGTTGATTGTGATATAACATTATACTTGGGTGCCTAAACCACAAACTCATAAAAAAATAATTATTATTTTATTGATTTAACGTATATCGTATCGTTTTTCACTTTGTATATATAGCAACGCGAGGTAACATGACAAATCATAATGCTACAATGTAAACAGTAATACGGATCAAAAGATTTACTAAACTCTTATTATGTATCAGTGTTGCATTAACAGAACTATCTACCCAACCACAGTTGCATCTAACACATTGTTTACTAATTACTGGACAGATGGAAAAATCATAGTTTCCTAGTTATTCAATTGTATACACAGAATAACACGATTAAAAAAATAATATTAAATGCGACAAACAAAAACCTTGTTGACAAATCAAACGTTCTACATAAAACGAAACTTAAAATTTTTTAAATTCAATAACATCCAAATCCATTGTAAAAATATAGAGAAAAGAATAGGGTTTAAAAGTGATACCAGTTGGCAATCTTGATTTTTTGTTCCTTGGGTAGAAGCGGTTGCTTTTTCTTTCCCCTTAAATTTGTCATTCGCCAAAGCATCAGACTTTTTTTTTCCTTCTGTGTAAGAAAAATACTACTTAAAAGCCAAAAAAAAAATTGAATGAGAAATAGGTGTGAGAATACACTACCTCACGTATACGGAGACAATTTAGTTCATACTCATTGCGAATTACCACTCCTACATTATTATGACGAAGTCTTCGAACCTGTAGACCAAAAAAACATTGAATAGTAAATAAGCGGGTAAAAAGATTAGATAAAAAGTAAGAAAATGATGAGTAAGAAAAACTTATCATACGGTATTTTCTAGGTCGTCATCCATCTGTCACGACATTAATAAAAATACATTAAAATAAATAAGTTATTAAACAAATCAATAAGATATATTTAGAGAGAGTTAATTAGATAATAAACTTACACTGCCAAATATAACGACATCATCCATTGGTCGATGATTGTGCAGTTGAAACGGTTGTAGCTACATAGTAATTATCATAAGCTATGTATAATTAATATCAATTACAATGAAAATTTCATACAATTAACCTGCATTCCATAAAACATAATACATATACAAAAATACATACACATCCACTTGAAATAATTGTGCGTAAAAGGAGATACTCAAATTAAGAGTAAAACCCCGTATATATAGGCAAAATATAAAAATCATAGTAAATGTAAAAAAGGGAAAAGAAATCCTAATAAACCTAGGAAAATGGAAAGAAATCCTAATAAACCTAGGAAAAGAAATCCTAGTAAACCTAAACTATCTATACTCCAACACTCCCCCTCAAGCTAGGCGCAAAAATGTCAACTAAGCCAAGCTTGACAACGGAGTCCCGAAGAATAGACAGAGTGACAGGTTTGGTAAAAACATCCGCAACTTGATCACTGGTCCCCACAAACGATGGAGTAACAAGACCACTGCTGACCTTCTCCGAAGAAAGTGAACATCGATCTCTATATGCTTCGTTCTCTCATGTAGTACAGAGTCAGAAGCGAGCTGAATAGCAGATTGATTATCTCTTGCTCTTTCAAGAGGTAAGATGAGTCCCTCGAAAAGCACAGAAACCCGTAGTAGATCGACCATCACATGCTCCCCCATAATCTGAATCTGAATAACAGGCTAGAGAACCGGTCTGAGATCCTTCACATCGAAGGCCTTCCAAGGTCTATCTTGATCTGCGCAGTCCCAGAAACATCATCACCAGTAATAATAATATCATCAACATATACCAGAAGGATGACACACTGTCCAGAAGTATTCCGTCGAATAAAGCAGGTATGATCAGAATGACACCTGGTGAACAACTTTGGCACATGAAAAACCGAATGTAATATAAGGCCATCTGGGAGACGGACTGTACCCCTACTAACAATAGGGGCATGTGTTCCATCTGCTAACTGAACCTGTAGTGGTGACAGCAGCAGTAGTCAGACTCTGAGAAGTCAGAGCAGACATAAGTATATCTAATCGGGAAGTGATAGCATCCATATCACTTTGCCAAGGAGGAGCAATAGCAGGAGTGGCGGCAGTGGGCGGTGGTACCTCAGCAATAGCAACAGTACGGCTGCGAGAAGGTGGCTTAAGCTCTGGATGGAGCTTCCAGCAAGTAGCCCTGAGATGTCCTGGTCGGCCACAATAATCACATTGACGGGAATCCCCCCGTCTGCGCTGATTTGGGGCTCCCTGACGGCGCTGGTCTGAGCGTTGCCTATCCCTGACTAAGGATCCTGAACGGTCATATCTCCCTGCCGAGCATATGAGAGCTCCTGAGAAAGCTCATAAACACGAACTCCCCGTCCTGACTGAGAATACATCTCTGATAATGCGCTCCATAGCTTCGGAACAGAGCTATGAAACTGGTGGATCTTGCAAATAGAGGGCTCCATTGAGCCAAATAACCATCCAAGAATGACACAGTTTTCAGAGAATCATGCAGAATATCCAGGGTCGGCATCAGCTGGCTTTGGGTGAGATCCCGTCAGCCAACCAAGCTTCCTTACACGGCCTAAGAAAAGCTGGAATGAGCGTGACCACTCAGCGAAGTTACGACCATTCAACAATTGTGCCGTAACTTTTTGAGAGATCATGCCCGATAATGCTGGTAATGCAACTAGACCCGTTGAGATCTCGTTCCAAGAACCTAGATTATATTAAAATCTAGACCCGTCTGAAGAACCCAAATTACAAGCAAGAACGCCACAAAGGATGTGATTTACCTTTGATAAGTTCAAAAGTTCAATCAAGAACAAGAGGAGTAAACTCAACTCAATTCACAATCAAAATTCATTATAGATTGTCTCAACGGTAGAGGTGTCAACAGTAGGGTTCTCAAATCCCTCAGTAGTAGCCATATCAACAACAATACTAGGGCACCCGTGACAAAAAAGTAACTCTAAGATAAATAGAGGAATAAAATAAGGGAGAACAATATACCTTCAGTCGAACAGTAGCGACAAATAGGGAAGGTCCAAAAAGCTCCCAAATAACTCTAAGATAAATAGAGGAATAAAATAAGGGAGAACAATATACCTTCAGTCGAACAGTAGCGACAAATAGGGAAGGTCCAAAAAGCTCCCAAATAATCAAGTCACGGTGCCCAGAAATCCAAAATATATAAATAAGTGATCTACTGCATCAAGGGCAGATCAACAGAATGTACAAGACTAAGGCCTAAAATTGAACGGAAGAGATTGGGCAAAAACGAGGGCCAAGACGAAGCGACGGCTTGATCAAGGCGGACAGCGACGGCGCCGTCACTTTAACCTCTCCTATTCAACTTTCAGGCAGTTGATGGCCAGGGTGGTTTCGGCAGTATGGCTGGTAGAGCCATACACTAACCCTACCCCAAAACCTAACATTGCTCTGATACCAACTTGAAATAATTGTGAGTAAAAGGAGATACTCAAATTAAGAGTAAAACCCCGTATATATAGGCAAAATATAAAAATAATAGTAAAGGTAAAAAAGGGAAAAGAAATCCTAATAAACCTAGGAAAATGGAAAAGAAATCCTAATAAACCTAGGAAAAGAAATCCTAGTAAACCTAAACTATCTATACTCCAACACATCCAATTCCTAAAACCAAAATTAAGAAAAAAGACAACCTAAATTAGTCTATAAATTTCACAAAATGAACACTACATAATAACCAACTCAATATGTATTCCATCCTAACATTCATAATAAAAAAAACCTATTTTATCATAACTATAAACCTATTTCATAGTAAAAATAAAAATAAAAACAATTAAACACCCAATTAAAAGACACTCAATTTAAATGTGTGTGTGTGTTTTGTGTGGTGTTGTGTGTGTGTGTGTGTGTTACTGCTGTGAAAGAGAGATAGAGTGAGAACACAAATTAAACACCCATTGTAAACAAAGCCAAATTTAAAACACTCAAATTAAATAATACATATACAAAAATACATACACATCCAATTCCTAAAACCAAAATTAAGAAAAAAGACAACCTAAATTAGTCTATAAATTTCACAAAATGAACACTACATAATAACCAACTCAATATGCATTCCATCCTAACATTCATAATAAAAAAAACCTATTTCATCATAACTATGAACCTATTTCATAGTAAAAATAAAAATAAAAACAATTAAACACCCAATTAAAAGACACTCAATTTGAAATGTGTGTGTGTGTTTTGTGTGGTGTTGTGTGTGTGTGTTACTGCTGTGAAAGAGAGATAGAGTGAGAACACAAATTAAACACCCATTGTAAACAAAGCCAAATTTAAAACACTCAAATTAAATACAAACATTCAAAAACTGAAGCTGTCATCGACTTTAAATATTATTTCTATTGATTATTTTATAAGAAGACTTATGATGAATTAGATAAGAACACTAATCAATAATAACCAACTCAACATTCATTCCATCCTAACATTCATAATAAAAAAACCTATTTCATTATAACTATAAACCTTTTAATAAAAATAGCCAAATTAAAAAACTCAATTTAAATGTGTGTTTGTGTGCAAATGTGTGTGTTTTGTGTGTTGTTGTGTGTGTGCGTGTGCTAGTGCTGTGAAAGAGAGAGAGAGAGAGAGAGAGATAGAGTGAGAACACAAATTAAACACCCATTGTAAAAAAAATTAAATTTAAAACACTCCAAATTAAACACAAACATTCAAAACATTTTGCTGTCGTCGACATAAATGGAAGAACCACACTGCCTTTAAATAGACAAAGAATGCAGGGATACACAGAGTTGAAGAATCTGCATCTCCTCTACATATGTTTTTTCATGCACCATAATAAAGTAAAACCCACTGCAGAGAGTTTTTTCCATAATGCTCAATTGACAACATAGAAAATCATGTCCAAACTAATTCAACTAATACAACATTAGAACGAATGAAGTTAGCCTCAACTATAGTTATAGATTAACACAACTTTACAACCACTTTCTCATTTCTATTAGGAATATCATCGAACGGGTTTTGGGCATCATAGCATCCAAATATATATGAATGTAAAAATAAACTTAACTATCTGAAAACACAAAAAAATGAAGAAAAAAATATATACCAAGTGAAGTACGAACACAAACTATTTGCACCAATCTAAAGCTAACAATTTTTTTAAAAAAAAATCATAAACATCTTTATGCACATAAAACCATAGAGAAAAAATAGAATGAAAAGTCATACCAGTTGACAAACTGTAGCTTTTTCTTTCCCCTTAGATTTGGCTTTCGTAGATGAATTTGACATTTTTTCCTCCTTTAATAAAAAAAAAACAATGCATATAATGTAAGAAAAAATGTTGCAGTATGTTGTTAAGCTATTGTCGCTTCAACAGATCAAACTTTTCACCGAACTCACAATTATATAACAGTGTTGCCTTAATAGAACTGTTTACCCAATCATTTACCAGCTTCATAAACATTTTTATACACATAAAATCATAGATCGTCATCCATAATAGCATTTTCAAATTTTGGCATTTTCAATAGCATTCAATATCATATTTTCAGCATTTGCACAATAATATTATTGTAGTTAAATCATAAGCAGTCTACTTTCATAAGCAGTCATGTGACAACTAAGTAAGTCACATGAGTAGTTCAAATGCCACAAAGCCATTCAAAATTTAAAAACATAATGAGTACTTTAAACCACCATTAACCAAGTATGAAAAATTAACTCATCATAAACAGCATAATTAAAAAATTATATTGTAAAAAGCCCAACATTTGTGTAACTCCTTAAACCACCAACAAAGTATATCCAAAAATGATTCCACTGTTCTCAAAGACAACCAAAAGTTGTCACAGCAACATCATTGTGCCACGAATTAACTTCTTTTAAGAACAAATAACTTTTGAATTATTAATGCAAAGGTAACGAATGATCATTCATGCAAAGATTCTAGACCCACAAATTTATATAGTATCTCAGTTGGTTACTAAATAATAGACAACAACAAATTTATATAGTATCTCAATGTGGGAAGATATGACCCATGCAAATGGGGGACTAATTCAATTGTTAGATAATGAAAAATATAAGTAATTCCAGGGATGTGTAAATCACCCCAACATATTATATGAATGACCAACACTTTTCTTTTATTACTTTAATGGGCTAGGAAAAATGCATTTTGCAATATTGAAAACACAATACACTCTAGAACAAAGGCAATGGACTATATTCTAAACATTTTAATCAACCAAAAATCTTAATCCAAAAAAACATAATTGAACAGTCAAAAGCGTTCGAAATCTG
This sequence comes from Ilex paraguariensis, assembly GCA_963454935.2. Classification (NCBI taxonomy): domain Eukaryota; kingdom Viridiplantae; phylum Streptophyta; class Magnoliopsida; order Aquifoliales; family Aquifoliaceae; genus Ilex; species Ilex paraguariensis. Next base: position 203,473 of record CAUOFW020000704.1, on the reverse strand, counting down.
TAGGTTCCAAAAGTGTTATCGGGATAACATCACTGAAAGTGAAATTAAAATCAAGACTTAAAAGTGAAAATTCTAATCGTATAGTACTTAATCAAGATATTTCATTGAATGTGCAAGATATTTCAATCTTGCTTAATCAATAAAAAAACAAAGGAAAAGAATGCAGGAAGAATATGAATTATAAAAAATCCAAGAAACACAAAATACAGAACAGACTGCACCGAGTTTGCTTTTCACCACCCCCACCATAAAGAAAGCGAATTTTAATTAATTTTATCAGAGAGTGGAATGAAAGAAAAAGGAGATTACAAAAAACTTTTGGTTCCAAACAAAAATTAATTTAAGCAAAACAACGCCCTAACATAGCTAGCCAGTAAATAACCACACCATGAAATATTAAAACAAAAAACCAACCAATTATGCACCTGGTACCACACAACACAAACATGAATATAAGATACTCTTACATATTTCTGATAATAAAAGTGTTAACTTAGTTTTAAAGGAATAATTTCTTCCAAGTGCCAAGAACAAAGGCTAAAATTGGGGAAGGCATTTTCAAGTCTGCGTGTTGCTGTGAAGACCAGATGGAGAAGAGGGAGAATAAAATAAATAAAAGACACAATCATATCCAAACCATTAAAACACCATTGTCTATTTCTCACAGTCTGCCAAGATATGTTCTACCCAAAGCATGTTCCAATGGAAAAGAAAAATATTTTTTCAAAGCATGTTCCAATGGAAAAGAAAAATATTTTTTCATACAAAAGCCTTGATGGTGGTGGTGGTGGTGGTGGTTGGGGGGGTAGTTGTGGTGGTGGAGTGACGGTGATGGTGGTAATGGTGATGTGGGTGGTGGTGCAATTCCAAACACTATTTTTTAAAAAAATATTTATGAAAAGTTGTAAGTCTTAAAAGTACTTTTAAAAAGTCATTTCAAATGTACTTTTAAGGACCTATTTTTCATATTAAATTTGGAAGGTTAATATTATCTTTAAAATAAAATTTAAAGCGATATCAACCGTGAATAACATAATTTATTTTGTTTATCTTTTGAAATTTGAATTGTATTGTATTTTATTATATAGACTAAGAATAACTCATGCCTGAAGGCACGGTACAACTGAAAAAAATCAAACATTAAATTTGAACACCTGTTTTTAACCTCCCAACCCTCTAACTCAAAATCGCAATATAATCATAAACATGTTACCACCACCACCATTCCTAAAATGAACATCTATAAAGGCTTCAAGCCTTGATGCCAAGGGTGTAGTTTCGCAAACCAACTTTAATAAATATAAAGAACTCGAAATGATCTATTACTGTTAATTACACTCATATATACAACACCAATAAATCCCAGGTCATTTGTAAGTGTCTCAAACTTTGATCTTACAAATGTGTGAGTGAAGTGAATGCAAAAAGAAACATTGGCAATCATACTAATATATCTATGTTAGTAATTAATATGATTTACGTTTTTTTAGATAGAAGGCACTATGTAACAAACAAAAAAAATCAATTAAAAGGCATACCAATTAGAAGATCACTACAAAAGCAACATATAAAGCATATAAGTGCGGATAGAAAATATATTTGAACCGAACACCTATTCCACAAATAAAAACACTATTGAAAAATCTAATTGAATCTTAAAATGTTTCAACATGTACAATTAGAAAAATTAGAACACCTTGGTGGTGAGAGACAAAGAGAGTTGAAAGAAAAAAAAATAAACACTACATTAGAAGCGTTCAATTTGACTCCATTCTACCAATAAGCCAAAGTTTTCGGCTTCAAGAAATTGTGAGTGATTCAATATTGCATTGTCAACCATTTGCCATAGGAATTAAATATTCCATTATCTGCTAACAAAAAGAGAGTATAAACATCAACAAATTCTTATGTGTATGCATAGATTCCACCCAAAAATAGATTCCACCCAAAAAATAGATTCCACCCAAAAAATATTTTTTTACTCTAGCAAGCAAACATAGATTCCACCCAAAAAAGCAAAGATTGGTCAGCATATCTATATATAAAAAACATATTTTAATCCCAAATAGGCTTATATTCAAAACTTCCATAGTAATAAAATAGACTTCTGACCACTTACTACTAAAAAATTTAAGATAGGCCTGTGTGTTTGTGTACAATGTGTGTGTGTGCTGGATAGAAAAATTGAAAGTAAGCTTCTTATTACCCAACCAAAAAGACATTCCATTAATAAATAGATTACTAAACGTTGTGTTATAGATTTTACCATATGACTGGACAAATTAAGTGCAAACCAGGGCAGTCATAATCAAGAGAAATAAGTAACTTCAATAAGCACTTGCAGGCCAAAAAAAAATTAGGATATGTACATACAACATCAGTTCTCTGAAGAGCACGGCCAAATATGTACTTAGTTTTCTTCATGGTCTAAATATGTATTCTCATCATTGTGTTTGTGGGAAAATAATAATGAATTAGATCAAATGCAACTTATCAAATAGCTAACAGAGTTTGAGAGGGACAACTTATCAAATAGCTAGCATGAGTCTACCATACACATACCCAAACCCACCTTCAATAGATCAGTTGAGTAAATATTTAAGTCAAACAAATCCAAATCAAATATATCCATCTCAGTACAGAAATATCACTAACACATACATGTACTTGAATGTGTGCTACTCCTAACAAACTAATAACTTCGAATACAATAAATACGAATAGAATCTACAACACAGAGAAGAAAACACACAAAAACCCAAAAATATCAAATCAATTATAAAAAATAGAACTTCATGCTATAGATGTATGATCTATTAAAGTACAACCGAGTTCAACAAAAAAAAGTCCATCAACTGGTTACCAAACTATGGCAATAGTAATAACGCCAGTCAGCTAATTAGGCAACATTAAACCCAAGAATTAAGAAAGAGAAGATCATAAATTAGGCAGGTTGAAACTGAATACATTTTTAGAATTGATCGAGTAAATAAGCAAACATTTTTAATGGAATTACGCAGTTGAAATACATCAGTTAAGGGGGAAAAAAAAACTGTTCAGGAAAAAAAAACTGTTCAGGAAAAAAAACTGAACAGATGAAAAAAACTGTTCAGGAAAAAAAAAAAAAAAGATCATCAAAAGAATCGCAAAATCTCACAAAAGATTAACCCATTTCCAACCCGAATCAGTTGAGATTATTCATTCCAAAAAATATTTAAATCTACATAAGGAAAGAATCTACACTGGGCTGAGCTCGGTAGAAGCAACTCGAATTTATTCATTCCAAATTACTCTCTGTCTTACTCTCAGGCAGGGAAACACCCGAAAAGCTCAATAACTTTTTGCCTCTCACTCTCCCTTTGCCTCAATCACAGTATTACTCTCTCTCTCTCTCTGCGTTTTATGTGTGTGTGTTTCCTTTCCCTCTCGCGCGCATCAGCGCCTAGCCCCAATTTTGTGTCGCCGTCCATGCGGGTTTCTAAATTTGGTTACTAATAAGATAGGACTCATTTTGAATCTTTTTCTACTTTAAAATTTAATTTATTTGGAAAAGCATAAGAACGGCTCAGATTAAATCCACTTTTAATTCAAAGGCCCACATTTTCATCTCATTTCTTCCATTTCAATCCAATGGCTTGCAATGCATCTCAACCCAAAAAAAAAATCCCGCCCATTTTGAACCCAAACACACGCCACCCCCAATTAAACCCTCTGCCCCTCTCTCTCTCTCTCCAATCTGCCATGGAACTAATAGCACAGCCCAGGTATACCCCCTTCTCTCCCTCTCTCTCTTTCACGACCCACAGCACAGAACATAATGATGTGTTCAAGCATCATTATGTTCTGTGCCATTTTTTTTACTTTGCCTATAATGGTTGAACACAGCACATAACATAAAATTAAATTAAGCTCATGATAGAAAGGTACACATCCCATTTGCTCAATGTCCTTACACATCCATCAAATGTCCTTACGCATATAAATATAGAAATTGTATGTTTCAAGGTAAAAGTTAAGCCAACAGGTTAGTTTATCTAGTACATCTTGCAAAAAGTACCTAATCATTTTTTTCTTTTGTTTTGGTACATCCAAATAAGTTATTCTGAAGAAAGTATTAAAAAGAAAATTAATATTCAATTTTGAGATGGATTTAAAAATGTCAAGAAGTATAAAACCTGAATCATTTCTCTAAGAAAACCCACCAAGAAGGAAAAAACACTGCACTGTTGCTATAATTTCACATGTCCAGATGTAACAAAACACACCCATAGATGCGTTTCGAGTGAAAATCAAGAAATCAGGTGTTTATGTAATCTTGAAGACATCAAAGTAACCATGGTGTCAAAGTGCATAGATGGAATAATTAAGAAAGATCCAGCTTGTGTTACTATGAAAGTCAAAGCAAACCGGTGCACAAAATTACACATGCAATCAATTAAAACGGTCAAACTAAACTTATTAACTTCCATATTCTATGATATATAATTACAGAACCCAAAAACAAAGAAAATTAGAAGAAGAAACAATCATAATTCCCCAGAAAATAGAAGAGAGAGAAAAACAAAATACACAAAAGATTGTGAAATTTTTACTGACAAAGGACACAACAATTTACTCAATTTAAGTCTTTGACAGCTATTTAGTAAATTGATTGGAACTTCTCAATTCTCATATATTTTCCAGGTGAAAATGAAAATGTAAATTATAAAAATTCTCTCTCTTATTTTCTTTTGAAACCCCCAAAACTTGGGAAATTTTGGTATTTTGTTTCTGCCAATGACACGACAAACAAAACAAAGAAAATTCCCCAAAGCTAACGATATAACCAACAGAAAATGATTTTTCTTTTCTTTTCCTCGCTTTTCTCTACAATTGACTTGAAGCCCCACAAGGAAAAGAAACTTCCTGGCTCTGTATCAAGTAGAAAAATTCCTTACTCCTTACACAAAATTAACCTAAATTCAAAAACCCAAACACATATTACTCCTTACCCCCTATCTCTCTCTCTCTCTCTCTCTTACGCTCCAGCCACACCACCGCCACTTCGTCAGCAACACCACCGCCACTGCTAACCCGTGCCTGAAGGCACGATAAAACATAAAATTCGAGTGCTCAAAAAAATCTATTTCACTATATTAAATAATAAATTTTCTTTGTTTATCCATTATTTTCTTAAAAATATCGACAATTTTTTTTCAAAGTACATAATTTGACAAAAATTCTTAACATATCTATGTATACTATATTGTATGGATAATATGTGAAATAAAAATTATATTAAACCATGAATTATTCAATATCGAAATAATTGGTATGTGATATAAATTGGTGATGTGATGTTTTTTTGGGGGAAAATATGTAGGGGATAAAATTCAACTTGTGAGCTATCCTATTATATAGATGTTTTTCCAGGTGTTGAAGCCTAAAGATAATTTGAGGAACGCTATTTTGTAACTTCTATAAAAAAGTATAGGATTTAATGGTTTTTGGAATGTAAAAGTAGACTTACCGAAAATTTTCCTGAAAATCAAACATCATATTGCTGTAGTTGCTTCAAGTTCTCTAAATTGCAATTTTGTTGTCATCTAGCAATGGGTAAGCTTGTCTCACATTTCACCTAGTTTATTGATCCTTGTTTCTTTCTTTTTATTTTCTATCGTATTTCGTGTATATTTGATAGCTCCATCTTACCACAGCATGTAACATATATGTATGAATGTATCATACACATATTCACACACACAGACACACACACACACACACACAGAGCGCTATAGAAATGATCTAAGACATTGTTTATGAATTCAAAAACAGCTCTACTTGTTTATGATTGGAATTCAAAAACAACTCTACTTTATTATATAGATGCATAGCAAGAATCTAACCCCCATGCCTAGCAACACCTGCATAGTAATAACGCAATAGTCTCTCTCTCTTTCTCACACACACACACAAGCACACACTAACCCCCATCCTACCCCCATATCTTCTCTGCCCTCTTCTACTCAACATCACCCAACACTTCTCTCGCTCACACACAATCACATTGCACACGCACACCCACAGCGCACAATACACACATACATACTCACCACCCACACACAAATCGCACACACACAAACAAACCCAGCACACACACCCAACACAGACCCAGTATACACGCACCCACATCACACACACTCACACCCACTCACCCACTCACCCAGAAACAAACACCCACACCCACTCACCCACACACACATCACAAACAGACCCACCCACACCAATTGTTTGTTGGAATGACCGAGAGAAATTTTGTGTACTCTGCCATTGAATTTTAATTGATTTACACTTTGTTTGATTTACAATTTTGTGTACTCTGTCAAGGTCTTTCCTATACTGGATGCCTCTTTTCTCCTTCTAGAAAATGCAAAAACTCAATTCGGTTTCTGTAGCTTTCTGCAATGATCAAAACTCTTAGATTTTGTTTTAGCAGAAATGATCATACCCAGCTAGAGAGAGAGGTGGGTATGTTTAATTTGCTGTGGGTCGTGAAAGAGGGAGAGGGAGAGAGAGATAGAGAGAGAGGTGGGTATACCTGGGCAGGCCACTTCAGGTCGTGAAAGGGGGAGAGGGAGGTACCTGGGCTGAGCTTGGTGAACGCCGTTGGTGTCGCTGCTGTGTTGATCGCCACTGTGTGCCGCTGCTGAGCCGGTGTCGCTGCTGAGCCGGTGTCGCTACTGTGTGCCGCTGCTGAGCCGTTGTGAGAAGGGTGTGGGTAGAGGGGTAAGGGGTCTGGGTTGTTGTCTGGGGTGAGGCATGACAGAGGAAATGGGTATGTAGGGAAATGGGTGAGGCATGGCGGGAGACAGAGAGTAGCTGTAGGGGATAGGTTTGATTTGAGGCAGAGAGTAAGTAACTGTAGGCGTGTGTTTGGGTTAAAAATGGGCGGGATTTTTTTTTTGGGTTGAGATGCATTGCAAGCCATTGGATTGAAATGGAAGAAATGAGATGAAAATGTGAGCCTTTGAATTAAAAGTGGATTTAATCTGAGCCGTTCTTATGCTTTTCCAAATAAATTAAATTTTAAAGTAAAAAAAGATTCAAAATGAGTCCTATCTTATTAGTAAAGATATATCTATCTAGAGACGGTGTGGATGAAGTTTTTTCTAAAATATATTATAGATTATTTAATAAAATTGTATTCTAATTAATACATTTAATCTGACATGAGGTTTTATTGAAGATTTTAAAAACAAAGGGATATTTTTTGAAGATATGATAAATTAAAATGGATGAGGGTGAAATCTTATGAAAAACAAATGGTCTGAACCTGACCTTTCTCTCTCTCTTATCCTCAATTCTTTCAGAACATTGGGACGAGTGAGGGTGGGTGAGAAAAAGGAGAGAGAGAGAGAGAGAGAGAAGGAAAGAAGAAGATTAAGATGGAACATCATTCTAGAAGGTAGGAGGAGAAGACAAAGAGAGGATGAAGATTCCCATGAGGTCCGGAGGGACGTCAACTAGCATTCACCTTTTGAGTGTGTTGGTTTGGATATAATATGAAATAAAATTAAATAATTAATTATAATTTAATAATTATTCTACCACTTTTCCCATATTCTGACTATATAATTTGTTTTCTTCTGAAAAAACACTATATTATGTTTGGATCTAAATTTAAAAAAGTTGTGAGTCCCCTCATCCTAATACAATATCTTGTTGGGTTGGAGGTTAATGTATGGTATTAATTTTGAACAAACGAAAACACCCGGCATTAATAAACAAGTCAACACTAAACTTATCTCATTTAATACCATTATATGATGTGATTCTCTAACAAGGATCACTACAAGAAAAATACTTTTTGCATTGGTTTGATTTGCATCAACAACATGTCGAAGCAAAAAAAGAGGTTTTTTGCATCGGCACTAGCAGCTAAAACAAAAAATCCTTCTTTTGCAACAACATTAACAACCGAAATTAATATATATATATATATATATATATATATATATATATATATATATATATATATATATATATAAACAACCAACCAAAGCAAAAAAAAAATTGCATCAACAGAAAGGGAAACAAAAACAACTTGTTAAAATGACATCGTTTTAATAATGTTACTCCGAAACGCTGTCGTACCATCTTGGAATATGATGCCCTAGGTCCCCCTATCCCATTCCTCCTTTTTCTCTCATTTGCTTCCCATCTCTATTTCCCTCAAACAATTATTGTAGTCTTTTAGCCTATTTATTATTATTAAAAATTATTCATTATTTTTCTTATTATATTACCCATCAAAACACTAACACAACGACCGAACAAATAATTCAATGACTTGGTCTCTTACTTGAGTTAATGTCAGGGTTAGATTTTAAAATTATGATTTCTTGATTTACAATTTATGTAGGTTAACCCAAACATGATACTGTAAAAAATATATCTGTATCGTATCAAAACATCTAACAGATTTGAGTTAGAATTGAGTAATTTAAAGACAAATAAAAAATAACGCAAATACAAACACAAGTTACACACTCATGACTCAACTGTCCCTCTAGCTGATAACAACAATTTATTAAGGATAGATATGGAGTATCAGACACTTATAGAAATGTTTGAATCATAAAAAAATCCGATCAACAACATCATATATAGATGATAAAACATGAATTAACATAAACACATATTCTAGTCGTCTTTAATGGCATTTGAAACGCAATTCTTCAACCAAATCATTCAAATCAGAAAAAGACGATCCACCATCTTCAACAGCTTTCCTCGCCATCTCCTTAAACCCCTTTGCTCTTCTTCTTCTTCTTTCCTCAGCTTCTTCCCCCACCATTATCTTTGTCATAGCTTTTTCAATGGCGTCACTTTTCACTCCCTCACTCGCCAATCTATTCTATTCCTTAGCCCCAACACCAATCCCAATCTTCAAAATTTCGGTCACCAACTTTTCATTATAAAATTGCTCCGCAAATATAGGCCATGTCACCATTGGAACACCTGTAGAGACACCTTCCAAGATTGAGTTCCACCCACAATGAGTCACGAAACCTCCAATAGCTTCATGAACAAGTATCAAAACTTGGGGTGCCCACCCTCTTATAATCAACCCCTTACCCTTCATTCTCTCTTCAAATCCTTTAGGCAACCACTTCTCATTATCTTCGTCTTTCCCTTTTCGGACAACCCAAATAAACTGTTATTCAGAAGATTCAAGTCCTATTGCAATCTCATAGAGTTGAGAAGCAGTAAACTTAGCAATGCTTCCAAAACATATGTAGATAACTGAATTGGGTATCTTGGAGTTAAGCCATTGAAGACATTCATGTACATCAATCAAAGCATTCTTTCCTCTGTGCATCTTCTCTTCAATATCCCTATTGCAGAGAGAGAGTGGGCCTATATGCCATGCCCTTCTGCCCAAAACCTTCGTGTAATGAGCAGCATAATCGGGTTCAAGCTCGTTGAAGCTGTTCATTACGACACCATAGCTCTTCAGCTCCGATTCCTTCATTTGATTCAGCATCTTTTGCCAGTCATTTTCAGTCTCTTCTTATTCATTATCTGCCACTTGTGTTCTCGTCAACTTGATCTCATGTGGGAAATTAGGCAAAACAAATGGTTCAAAATCAGAAGAGACGTTTTCGAAAGGCTTGTAGAGTCTCATGCTCTCTTTAGCACACAAAGCAAAATAGCTAGTTCCATGGAAAATCAGTCTTGGAATAGCAAATTTGGCTGCAGATTTTGTGGTCCATGGAAGGAACAAACCGGAGATTAGGCAATCGGGACGACGCTCCCTGAGGACTTGTTCAAAAGGTTCTTGAAGCATGGCTATGGCCCTCGCGAACTTGGATAGCATGTCGTCGGAGGTGATTTGATCGGCACTTTCACAACCTTCCGGCAAACCGACCTTGGCGGCGGGGAATTTCATGACATGGAAGCCAATCTCCATGCCCAAAAGCTTGGTTCTTTCGATGGTTTTGGAGAAAACAGACACATTGACAGGGGTTGTGATTATGGTGGTTTTTACACTGCGTAAAACGTAAGAGTTTGGCCATGTCCAAAGTTGGTATCATGTGGCCATGAGCAATGAATGGGACGAAGAACACATGAAGCTGACCCATTTGCCTTTCCATCAAATGATGAAAATGCTAGCAGATGAAAATAAGAGAGATAGAGAGAGAGAGAGAGAGAGAGCTAAATTTCTTGTGTGAATGACAAGGGATGATTATGACAAGAACAAGGTGTACATATATATATAGGCTGTTTAATTACCAGGACTTGAGAGTTTTATGATTTTAAATGCCATTATTGATCAAATTCAAACTTCGATTGTTTGTCATCCAGGGTAATAGATGTCATTGCATAAGTCATCTTGACCTTGAAGTCTTGGTGAAAAAGAAAAGGAAAAAAAGAAGTCATCTGATCATCTTTTTGTTCTGCAGAATTGACAAGTACATGGTTTAAACAATAGGATAATCAAGAGCAGTGTGGTTCCAAGAGAGCAGAAAAAATGAGCAAGTTGGAAGAGGACAAAGAATAGTTGTATTAATAATACATATATACTTTTCTAGCCAAAAAACATATGGTTGTATTGTAAATCAATGGATGACCTTGCACCAACCACCCAACTAACCTCGTTATTTCCCACTCATTTCTACGAGAAATTTCATCTGGAGTTTGTGTAAGTAGTACACATTTGAGTGAACACAAATAAAAATAAAGGAGACAGAAAAGAACAATGTTTGTTAATAAAGGCAGACCGAAGAGTTCAATTAACACAATTAGATAATTCAGGTATTAATAAAAGCAGAAAAAGTGAGGATGAGGAAGATTTGGACATTATTTTGTTATTAGATTGCGGTCTTTCTGGGTTAATGTTTGCGGGGTACAGGGCATGGACTAGAGGAAGAGGACAAAGAATAGTTGAATCATAAAACATATGGTTATTCACTAATGTGGATATAATTTAGAGACATAATTTCTTTGAGCGAGGACGATTAGGATGAGTTTCGAAAATTACAAATATTTTATGGCTAAGTTATAATATTTTGTAGGTGTAAATTCAACTCTAAAAAACATTATTAATCACGTACGATAAAAAAAAAACTTTCGGGGCTTGGAAGACACTAGGTAATAATATATCACGATCGGCCACGATCCACGGTCCAATATGGGTGGTTGGTCATTTTTCTTTCTTTTATATTGATAATTAAAGAGTACTTATATTTTGACCTGAATAATTGACTTAATCGGCTTTGATTCAATGATGTGATATCATTGTAATCGTTTGATTAACAATAAATTTTAATATTTGATAAAACTAATAATCAATTTAATGACTATAATAAATTAAATTTAAATAATATTTCTCATAAATAAACGGACCATAAATTTATTGGTGTCTGACTTTAGTAGGTAAAAGATTGACTGATCCAAGGATCAAGAGTTGCATTGAATATAGATAATTCTGTGTATTAAAATTTGCACCAAATTAACTGTAGTCTTTAGATTAATGAGGGGACCTACTAATTCAAGGACTGTAAGTGATTTATTACAATTTTAGTGTATATTTTTTGTGGGATTGACTTTCGATTCGAGCCATAGCACATTGTTCCCTAAAATTGCACGATTTTTTTGATCTAAATTAAATAGGTTTTACATAACAAGATTTGACTCAGCATATTATATTCGATTTGGGTAGTAGAAGGAACTCGAATCGGCATTTAAAAAAAATTATAGGAAGCAGAACAAAGTCAATTTTATCCATTAACATGAACTCGACCTGACACAAAACTAAAAAATACTACAATTAGTTGACACGAATAATAAATGAGTCAAATTAAGATTTGACACAAATAATACCATTAACTGTACTATAGATAGAAAATAAATATTTAATGAGTATTGTAAACAAAAAATAAGAATTTTTTAATTTTTTAAATAGTATTATATTAGTTGTTGTTGATGATGTACAAAACGGTCTTATGTAAGATCAACAGTCGAGTGTGATAAAGTGTAATTAATGCATAATTAATAGAACAATCAATAACAATAATGTAAATATCATGTCAACACGCAGATAAATAGTAGTTCGGTTCGGGTGACCTACCCTACTCCAAAAAATAGCAACAGTGGTCCGGGGGCCCTTTTATTAATTAAGTAAAGTGAATAAAAGATAGAGCAATGGTTAGCCTCGGGAAGGATAGAATAGTTAGGAAAAAGAAAAGTTATGTGTGTGGTGTATAGAGAGATGTCCTCTCAGAGTTTACAATTTATAGGTATATAATCTTAGTTGAGACGATGATGTGAAGGTAAATGTTCTAGATCTTCCGAGAGTTACAAAAGGTGAGTACAATTAAATGTTGTCTTGATTTTCGAGAGTGAGCATTTGAATAATTGTTTTCCATGTGCTCTAATTCTTCAAGACTCCTTGAACTCTAGACTAGATTGAACTCATGAATTGGGCTTAACTCACCTTGTAGCTAATTTGGGCCTAGCTCAGTTAAATATGAGTTTGTTAGTTGTCAAATTAAATAATTTTTTATTCATTAAAATATTAACACAAATTTAACACGTACCAAAAATAACACAATATAAAAATAATACGATATAATACGATTAACATTCGGATCAATCCTTCTTTCTTGCACCAAAGATCTTACCACGAAGTGTGAAAGCTTTTCATTGTGTCATAAACTTATCCCAGGTGGGAAAGTCTAAGAGCAACTTCAACGCTCTCAACACATGTCATGTTTTAGTTATTTTGCTGAGTCAATCCAAAAAATTCATCTTCAATCGGTTCTCTATTTCACTGGCCAATCTGTCTCACCCCATTCTCATTCATCAGTTCTGGCTAGCAAGACTCTCTCTCATCAAAACTCTCCACCCCCCAATTTTGGGTTGTTCTTCATCAGAGTTTTGCGCCAATTTTGGATTGTTCATCAAAGTTGTCTTCATTGTGGTTTCATCTTCACCCAATATGAATCTTTGTCTATCTCTCTCTCTTTCTGTGAACTTTTCCGTCTCTAATTTCTCTCCTTCTCTCTCGATCCAATCATGTCTTGCTTCAAGGGAAGGTACACTGATATTCTCTTCTTTTCTATCCTTCGTTTTTTGTTGTTCTTGTTCTTTTTGTTTGTGGATACAATATGCTTATTTAGGAAGTCAGATCTTATTTGCAATATTGTTGTTTATACATCATTTGGGTGTTCCAATGTTTAGAATTTCTGATCTAAGTTTGCTCTATTTTTCCTTGTTTCGTTCCTTTTTTAGATCTGGGTCTTTTAGTACAGAAATATTGTTACTTCAGTCGTGTGTTGCCTGTTAAATTTGTACAAATTGGAATTTTTAATCTGTGGAGGGTTTAGCTTAACTTTTGCCATGGTCTATAGATCTTTATATCCGTTGCCTCTGTTTTGTGTTTGTTTGGTTAGTTGATTCCTCTAACTTTCAAAAAATTATGAATGAATTAGGTCATTAAAACAGAGTAAGTTTGATTAGGGTTAAAATTAAAAATTAAAAAATTGATGGCGTGGCACGACATGTCATCATTATGACGCTTACGTGTTACACCACGTGGTATTTTTTAATTATATTATTAAAAATTAATTAAAATAGTTAGTTAAAATAAAAAGCGTGGTTTAAGTGAATTTTAAAAAATGGATAGTTAAAATAGAGAATATAATATTTAAATATATTTTAAATAACTATTTTATTGAGTTTGACAGGAGATGTTCTATAATAAAAACTAAAACTATTTGTGACCTATAAGAAGTGCTTTCTAGCCACGTGAATATATAACTTGTATATGGCTTTTCTAATCTGGTTTTTGCAAACGTAAGCCGAAATGAGACGATAGTCATTTTCTTGGGTTTAGAACAAATATTTTAGAAGATTTTGAATTTGGTGGCGTTAGCTTTGTTGCACTCCAGACGACATGTATGTTTATGTTAATTAGAAAAAATTCATATTTTTTTTTATTTTTAGTATTTTTTGATATTTTAGAGATTTTATTTTCGTTTTAGGAACAATTAGGATTTTGGTTGTTCTTATTTATATTGCTCTTTTTATTACGAGTTGATCATCGAATAATATTATAATTCATAGTTTTTCTCTACCCTCTCTGTGAATTCAGTGTTACGTTTTGTTCAATACATAAGGAATCAAAATTTTCTTTATTTCGTCGTGTCATTTTACTTCTATTATGGTAATTATTTTTACCACTTTTTTTGGTACAAAAAAAATACTATTTTTGTGGAGTAGTAATAAAAATATGTACAAATATGATAAATATTAATACGGTACCAATTTTTCTTTTTGATATGATACAATTAATTAGTATACTACAACAATTAATTAGCAGTCAAATTCAAAAAACAGAAGAAATGAGGATGAGAGAAGAAGATTAAGATGGAAAAGAATCCTAGAAGAGGAAGAGGAGACAGAGGATGAAGATTCTCATGATATTCGGATATGATTTAAAATAATTAGTAATTATTCGTGTTTGAAAGGGCATAATAAAAATTATAATTTTGTTAAAACTCATAATTAATTTGATGATTATGATAAATTAGATTTCTGATTGGTGATCGCTGTAATATTGTTGGTGTTGAATTATCGAGGTAGACCAAAAGTTAGTGGAGCCCACCCCACAACAGTGGGATTGAGGAATTTTCTTGTTGCTCCTCTTAAGGAGTTAAGACTGGACACAAGAAGAAGTGAGTCAACCTACCCCAACCTTGTCGCTGCTGTGGAGGACTAATATGTGCTGCAGGATTCAAGATTCAACGATAGAAAACTTCAATTCGCGTCGTCTTCCACATGGAAGGAGCCCGTCCTTGTCTATAGTTAGAATTGATAATTGACCCGAATTACTCAAAGTCAGATTGAATAAATCTCGATTTAAATTTGAGTCGAATTTGAATAATTTTTTAAATTTATTTAAAAAACAAGTATAAAAAATTTAGTTCGAGTTCACAAACTACTTAACCTGATACATTTGACATCCCTAGTTGTAAGTGCATAACCCAACTCGGGTCTTCTTGATTTCTGGCTCCGCCCTGCCTTTTCATGGCAGCAAACATGTTTCATGAGTTACAAACAAAATATGGACATCATTAACCATACTTTCATTTTTTTACTTTCGGACAGTGTTTGAAGAATTAGAAATCTACGTAATAGAAGAGGAGATATTTGAATTTTATCTTCTTATTTTTAATTCGTCTATTTCTATCGCATCACTAATTTTTATTGTAAGGTGAATTATTTAATTTTTAATTGATTTGTAACTCGATACAATTTATAGTTCATATGCGATAACGTATACATATTGATATTGTTTGAGGTTATAGATTTTGAGAAAATTTAGTCAATTTTTATTTTAAAAAATATAATTTTTATTCCAAACATTGTTCATATATAATCAGTGTGCATAATTTCAAATACGAACACTTTAAGAGTAATGTTACATAAATTTAAAAAATAGACTTGATAATTACAACCATTAACTAGGTAGTGAGTTTCTATAAATACTGGAACCTGCAGTAAAATAAATGGTTATAATTATCAAGTCTAGTTTTTAAGTTCACGTAGTATTACTCATGTTTTAAAAGCCAATAAATTAGTAAATCTCAAACTTAGATTTTTTTTAGAGAATTAAACCTAAGGTTTGTCACTTATCACTTAGACACTCAAATATTTGAAATAATGAAATAATAGACACAAGTTCTTTGAGATTTGTATGTACATAGCACTTAGACATTTACTGTCAAATATTCGTTAGTATATCCGTGAGTAAATTACACCCAGATCCCTTGAAGTTTGTAAGCATATAATAGTTAGACTCCTCAAATTTAAAATGTTATACTTAGACCAAAAAAACTTCAATCAAATATAGAATATCAAATATTTTAAATTTTATAACTAAAATTAATTTTATATTCTAAATCATTCGTAATAGAACATAAATTTTACAACCAAAATTCATATTCTATTATGTTATTTATTGAAACAAAATCAAAATAAAATTTTATTTTTTCTTAAAAATCATAATTGGAATACAATAATACTATCTATTAAAATAAAATTAAAAAATCAAACAAATGATCAAACTGAAATTGACACAATATATTCTAGTTTTAATGGGATAATTTGGTAGTTTAATTTGGTTATTTAAACGACCAATTAAATTTCAATAGATCGTATAAATGTATACTAATTATTTTATTTAAGAAACAATTAAATTTTTATTTTTAAAGACCAAATTAAATTCCAATAGGAAAAAAAAAGAACGAACTTATAGTAACTTGTCTATTTTGTTCCTTCAGTGCTCTAAGCAGCCCATCAAATTCTGTAACGCCCCAAATACCCCCTCGGACGGCATTACATTCTAAAAGCTTTCACAATCATGAGAGCACTAAATAAATCCATAAATAAGAAATTTTTATCCATCAACCATTGATATTTTAACAAAATTCGGGTAGAGTCTCCTTTGTACGGGGAGCTCTACCACAAAATCCAACCTGTGCAATTCTACTATAATGACCACACCGGGTCCAATTAACTACTATATAATCAATCCATCAAATTTACATGTTAACCCAAAAAAAATATGCCCACAATGGCATGTACATTCCCAAAGAATTAAACTATGATAAGCAGCGGAATTTCAAAAGATAACTAGACTTTACAATCTTTCAAAAAAACATAGCCTAGTCTAGAACAAAATAGAAGGGCCGCTCTAGGCGTCCACCTCGGGATCTACGCTCCCGTCGATCGGAGTCTCCCAAAGAACGGGCTCCTCGACTCCTGGCTCCTCCTCAAGGATATAGTCTGAAAAATGTTAACAGTAGGGGATGAGCACTAGGCTCTGTAGCAAAATCTTCCCAACTCCAACAAGGTTTATAAAATACAAAACGGGTCGGTCACATTTCATAAATAACATATATGAATTTGAAGTAAAACGGGACATTTTAAATAGATCTCAAGTTTAAGCCATACAGTAGTTAAGGAGAGAAATAAATTAAGTTTAACCATAGCAAACCATTTCCAACATTAAGTCAATTAGGAGGGGCTCCCTCCGATGCATCGTCCCATACCAATGCACCGGCCAAGCCATTCCAGCCAATCATCACATTTATGTTGGTTCATCCCCGTACCATGTATGTTGATTGTTTCTCATGAATCTACCCAACGATTATACCTAGTCCACCCATTTATAATCACAATCACAAGTGCTTAGGGAAGGAGCGTCTACCATCCCAATGGCAGTGACGAGTCCCTCCCCAAGAATGGTATACCAACCCTAGTTCGAACTCCAGGCGTACGATAGTGGTCGCATTACCAAATGACAACTCACTACAAGTGCAAGAAACCATCTCCCCCCCCACTGGGTTCAACTGACATTTACACTCTACGGCATATCTCGTAGGTAATCCAAGTCCCTCCCAACCACCATACAATGAGTAAACCAACATATTCTCAATCAATTCACATTTTACCAATTAATCGCAAAATACCCAAATTTCACAAGTAAAGCGTCATAGCAAGATGGAATTAAAATGAGCAAAAGATCAATATAAAGATCATTTTCGTTGAACAATATCGAACACTAAATTTATAAAGTGAGAACCAAGGCAATATATGGAGAAAACTCAATTTTTCTTAAAACCAAGTTTGGAAGATGAAAAGAGAAATTTAATGGTTACCAAACCATCCCATTATTCAAACATAGCATTTATTACAAGGAGAATTAAGAATCATACAAATCATATCAAATAAATATGGATGGGAGTGGAAAACATATGTATATACATAAACCCTAGCCTCAATGTAAGAAATTAGGAAGAAATCCCCTACCTCTTGGTTGTAGCTTCAATCTAAGACCCAAGATTCAAAATCTTCCTATTCTCCTTCCTTTTCCTCTTAATTTCGTCCTCCTAGGGTTTCTAGAGATTTGGGTGTGAGTGGTTGAGGAATAGAAGCAAAAGAAATGGGTGGAGAAGAGAAAACTTGAGAAATTCGGTTTTGATCTTTATGAGGTGGGAATCTCTCTTGACCTTGGTGTTTTTCTCTCCCTTTTCTCTTCTCTTAGGGCTCTAAGGTATTTAGAGTGGAAGGGAAATGAAGAATGGGAGAAATAGGGCTTGGAATGGGTGTTTTAAAACCCAAAAATCCCGACTTTTACTGTTCATCGTCTGTTTTGGGGGTTTTCCAGACTTACTGTTTTCCTTATTTTTGATCATGATAAACTTTGAATCTGAAAAAGTGCAAAACATGAAAGTTGTAGATCTAGATGTCTTCTGCATTGTGTCAAAATTTCAGCTCAATCGGACCATTGTAGCAAGAGTTATGACGATTCTACGACAACTGGTCCGGAGTAGGCAATGTACCCGGAGCAGCGCCCCAGCGCCCATTTGGGCGCCCCTTTTCACTTCCAATCCTTCCAACTTTAATCCTAACTTATCCTACATACTTTTCTACATCGACCTAATTAGTTCAAGTTCTTTTATGATTTATTTTGTACATTTTCATACCGAAACTAATCTTTTAACTACTCTTTCCTTGAGTTATACTATTTTATCATTTCAAATGAAATAATTACTGAACACCTATGTCTTTTATTTTTTTTATTTTATTTTATTTTTTATTTTTTTTTAAACGCATGTGGGGTATTACAATCCACCCCCCTTAAAGAAAGTTTCGTCCTCGAAACTTACCTCCAGTAACGAACAGAAATGGATACTTCTCCCGCATTTCCAGCTCCGGTTCCCAAGTAGCTTCTTCCACTCCATGATGTTGCCACAAGACTTTCACCAATTTGATTACTTTGTTGCGAAGCACTTTCGCCTTGGCGTCAAGAATCTTCACCGGTTGTTCTTCATAGGTTGCTCCGTCTTGAATCTCAATGTCTTCCAAGTCTACGACCGGCGTTGCATCCGATTGACACTTTCTCAACATGGACACGTGAAATACGTCGTGTACTCCAGACAACTGAATTGGTAACCGCAACTGATATGCCGCTTTGCCCACAACTTTGATCACTTCAAAGGGTCCGGTATATCTTGGTGCTAATTTCCCTTTCTTGCCAAATCGAAATACTCCCTTCTTGGGGGACACCTTAAGGAATACATAGTCCCCCTCTTGGAATTCTAATGGTCTTCGTCTTCGATCCGCATAGCTTTTCTGTCTACTCTGTGCCGTGCGTAGTCTTTCCCGGATGAGCTGAATTTTCTCTGTAGTCTCCCGAACAATCTCTGGCCCAAACAAGCTACTCTCGCCCGCTTCTAACCAACACGTCGGGGATCTACACGGTCTTCCATACAATGCTTCATACGGTGCCATCCCAATGCTTGCCTGATAGCTGTTGTTATACGCGAACTCCACCAACGGCAAATGGTCACTCCAACTCCCCTTGAAGTCCAACGCACATGCACGTAGCATATCTTCCACAATCTGTATCACCCTCTCAGATTGGCCATCTGTTTGGGGATGGAACGCGGTACTGAAATGTAACTCTGTCCCCATGGCTTGTTGTAGACTTTGCCAAAATCGCGCCACAAACCGAGAGTCACGATCCGACACAATAGAAAGCGGAACTCCATGTAACCGCACTATCTCACGGATATATAACTGGCTCAAGGTCTCGAATGTATCCGTGGTCTTCATACTCAAAAAGTGAGCAGACTTGGTGAGTCTATCCACAATGACCCACACTGCATTATGCCCGCGCGACGTCCGTGGTAAACCCGACACGAAGTCCATAGTAATGTGATCCCATTTCCACTTGGGAATAGGCAAGGACTGTAGGACTCCTCCTGGCCTTTGATGCTCAATCTTCACCTGCTGACACACCGCACATTTTGCCACATATTTGGCCACATCTCGCTTCATTCCCCTCCACCAGTATTGACGCTTCATGTCCCTATACATCTTTGTGCTACCGGGGTGGATAGCAAACTTGGAGCGATGGCACTCTCCAAGTATCTCCTCCTTTAAGGACGAATCATCGGGAACACATAGCTTCTCCCCATATCTCAACTCTCCATTCTTCCAAGACCATCCTTTAATAGCTTCTCCATTCCCCAATCGGACTCTAATCAAATCGAGTTCCGAATCTAGGCATTGCAACTCTACCACCCGTCGTCGAAGCGTCGGTTGAGCTACAAGGTTGAATAAATATGGTTGGTACTCCGGTCCATCCACCCATAGATCGTACTCCTCCAAAGTATCAATCATTTTCCACCTATTTATCGCGAGAGAATTGATTTCACCCCGAGACTTCCTGCTAAGAGCGTCTGCAACTACATTGGCCTTCCCCGGATGGTAGTTAAGTGTGAAATCATAATCTTCTAAATACTCAATCCACCTTCTTTGCCGTATGTTCAAGTCTTTTTGGGTGAATATGTACTTGAGGCTTTTATGGTCCGAGAACACTTGAAATTTCTCGCCATACAAGTAACACCTCCACAACTTAAGAGCAAAGACCACCGCGGCAAGCTCCAAGTCGTGAGTGGGATAGTTCTGCTCATGAATCTTGAGTTGCCTCGAGCCATAGGCAACTACCTTCCCTCCTTGCATTAGAACACATCCCAAGCCTCGTAGTGAAGCATCAGTGTATACCTCGTAGCCCTCCCCACTGCTCGGAATAATGAGGATAGGTGCTGTCGTCAATTTCTCCTTCAAGGTGCGAAAAGCTAGTTCACACGCTGGAGTCCACAAGAATTTCTCCCCCTTCTTTGTAAGGCGAGTCATCGGCATCGCTAGCTTGGAGAACCCTTCCACAAACCTTCGATAATAACCGGCTAACCCCAAGAAACTCCGTACTTCCATTACATTCTTCGGTGGTTCCCATTTCATCACAGCCTCAATCTTGGCGGGATCAACCGCTACTCCGCGCTCGGACACAACATGGCCAAGGAATTTCACTTCCTTCATCCAAAACTCACACTTGCTCATCTTCGCGTATAGCTTATGTTCTCTCAATGTTTGTAGCACAATAGAGAGATGACGAGCATGTTCCTCCTGAGTCTGTGAGTAGATCAATATGTCATCAATGAACACAATGACAAATTGATCGAGGTAAGGCCGGAAGATTCTGTGCATCAAATCCATGAATGCTGCGGGGGCGTTAGTCAATCCGAACGGCATCACCGTATATTCGAAATGACCATAACGGGTACGGAAAGCAGTCTTAGGAATATCCTCCTCCTTAATTCGCAGCTGATGATATCCCGTGCGAAGATCAATCTTGGAGTAATACTTCGAACCCTTCAACTGATCAAATAAGTCATCAATTCTCGGCAACGGATACTTATTCTTCACGGTAACCCGATTCAACCTCCGATAATCCGTGCACAACCGTAGGGTCTCATCCGTTTTCTTCACAAAGAGGACTGGGGCTCCCCAAGGTGAAGTGCTTAGACGGATAAACCCAATCGCTAACAAGTGATCCAATTGCTTCCTTAGCTCCTTCAACTCCAAAGGTGCCATCCGGTAGGGAGCAATGGACATAGGTTCGGTTCCAGGATAGAGTTCGATCTTGAACTCAATTTCCCTATGTGGCGGTAATCCGGGTAATTCCTCGGGAAAAACATCCGAAAACTCCGATACAATTTGCACTACATCCGTATGAATTTTATCCCGGTTTTCTCCCATTAAGCTAGCTAAGAAACTCAAATGACTTCCCGCTTTCGCTTTTAAGAATCTACTACCCGTCGTAGGGAATGGATGAGAAGAATCTCGGTTATTAATAAAACTGAAAACGACTCCTCCCGGTAACTGAAATGTAATCCGTTTGCGGAAACAATCCATTACCGCCCGGAAAGCGGACAACAAGTCCATTCCGAAAATCACATCATACCCCTTCATTTCTAAAGCAATCAAGTCCACAATTAATTCGTGCTCCCCAATACGAAGCACACAACCCTTGCAAACTCGGCTAGTACCCAACTGTCCTCCCGTAGGCAAGTCAACCGTCAAGGCATGCTCTAACTTCTCGAAACCCAATCCCAAATTCATAGCATATGCAGTACGTATAAAAGAATGAGTAGCACCGGGATCGAATAAGATTCGGGCCCAAGAATTATAGAGGAGAATTATACCATCAACAACTGCGTTGGAGGCATCCTCCTCCGGTTGGGTCAAGGCAAAGACTCTCCCCTGAGTGGCGCCACCTGGGGCTGGAGCTCCTACAGGCCTCTGCTGCTGTAGTGGCTTATTTGCAGCCACTTGTCTTGTCACCTGGTTGTCTCTCGGTGGGAGAGATGGGCAATTGTGTCTGAAGTGCCCCACTCCTCCACATGCGAAGCACTGACGGGGGTCGGTGGCTGTCCTCCCCGATACGCCTCCTGCTCCTCGACCCATCTGGGGTCTCTGTCCCCCTGCCTGATCCGAGCGACGGTAGGGTGCCGCCCTCTGTGCTCCACTGCTACTAGCACCCGTCCGGATCGGACCTCCCCTCATAAGGCCCTGTCGTCGCTGAGTATCCTCCATGTCCTTCTCTACAAGTGCAGCTCTGTCCACCAAATCCCCGTAGTCCCGGATCCTGAGAGCCACCAGCTTCTCCCTAATGGCAGGCCTCAATCCCTGCTCAAAGCGTTTGGCCCTGTTGGCCTCCGTAGATATGAACTCCGTAGCATAGCGGGATAGCTCATCAAACTTCCTCTCGTATTCAGCTAAAGTCAGGCTGCCCTGTCGTAGAATAAGAAAATCGGTCTTCATTCGATCTCGGACCGATTCCGGGAAGTACTTGTCTTGGAAGACTTGATCAAACTCCGCCCAAGTGAGAGCATCCGTGTTCATTTTCCTTTTCACCGAGTCCCACCAATGGTCGGCTTCCCCCTCCAACAAATAGATAGCCAAGCCAACCCGCAAGTCCTCGGCCACTCCCATTCCGTCCAACATCTTCTTCACACGGCGGATCCATTTATCCGCATCCAAGGGATTGGAGCTCCCTTGGAAAGTAGGTGGGTGTTGCCTCAGAAACTCTCGGAGAGCTACCATTCTCCTAGTCTCCTCTCCGTTGCCCGGTACTTGGGCTAAAGGATGTGCTCCACCATTATGGTTGTGGTGGTTGTTGTTACCATTTTGGTTTTGTACCAAAGTGGTGAGCTCCCTCAAGCATTGGTATATGCCATCCATGGCATCGGGAGGTGGTGGTGGTGGTGGATATGTTTGACCTCCACGGCCACGGCCACGCCCACGTCCACGTCCACGTACACGTTCACCGTCCATCCTGCACATCAATTCACAATTTAGTTTCATTGATGTACAAGACATACTAAAATGATATGTAGGATGTCTTGATTTAAGCACAAGGCATATACAAAAATTAACTCAACCATTTCCTGCACCCTAAACCTACATCTCTAGTGGTAGTCCATAACCTACAGCTCCCATGTAAGACCTAAAGCCTAGGCTCTGATACCAAACTTTGTAACGCCCCAAATACCCCCTCGGACGGCATTACATTCTAAAACCTTTCACAATCATGAGAGCACTAAATAAATCCATAAATAAGAAATTTTTATCCATCAACCATTGATATTTTAACAAAATTCGGGCAGAGTCTCCTTTGTACGGGGAGCTCTACCACAAAATCCAACCTGTGCAATTCTACTATAATGACCACACCGGGTCCAATTAACTACTATATAATCAATCCATCAAATTTACATGTTAACCCAAAAAAAATATGCCCACAATGGCATGTACATTCCCAAAGAATTAAACTATGATAAGCAGCGGAATTTCAAAAGATAACTAGACTTTACAATCTTTCAAAAAAACATAGCCTAGTCTAGAACAAAATAGAAGGGCCGCTCTAGGCGTCCACCTCGGGATCTACGCTCCCGTCGATCGGAGTCTCCCAAAGAACGGGCTCCTCGACTCCTGGCTCCTCCTCAAGGATATAGTCTGAAAAATGTTAACAGTAGGGGATGAGCACTAGGCTCTGTAGCAAAATCTTCCCAACTCCAACAAGGTTTATAAAATACAAAACGGGTCGGTCACATTTCATAAATAACATATATGAATTTGAAGTAAAACGGGACATTTTAAATAGATCTCAAGTTTAAGCCATACAGTAGTTAAGGAGAGAAATAAATTAAGTTTAACCATAGCAAACCATTTCCAACATTAAGTCAATTAGGAGGGGCTCCCTCCGATGCATCGTCCCATACCAATGCACCGGCCAAGCCATTCCAGCCAATCATCACATTTATGTTGGTTCATCCCCGTACCATGTATGTTGATTGTTTCTCATGAATCTACCCAACGATTATACCTAGTCCACCCATTTATAATCACAATCACAAGTGCTTAGGGAAGGGGCGTCTACCATCCCAATGGCAGTGACGAGTCCCTCCCCAAGAATGGTATACCAACCCTAGTTCGAACTCCAGGCGTACGATAGTGGTCGCATTACCAAATGACAACTCACTACAAGTGCAAGAAACCATCTCCCCCCCCACTGGGTTCAACTGACATTTACACTCTACGGCATATCTCGTAGGTAATCCAAGTCCCTCCCAACCACCATACAATGAGTAAACCAACATATTCTCAATCAATTCACATTTTACCAATTAATCGCAAAATACCCAAATTTCACAAGTAAAACATCATAGCAAGATGGAATTAAAATGAGCAAAAGATCAATATAAAGATCATTTTCGTTGAACAATATCGAACACTAAATTTATAAAGTGAGAACCAAGGCAATATATGGAGAAAACTCAATTTTTCTTAAAACCAAGTTTGGAAGATGGAAAAGAGAAATTTAATGGTTACCAAACCATCCCATTATTCAAACATAGCATTTATTACAAGGAGAATTAAGAATCATACAAATCATATCAGATAAATATGGATGGGAGTGGAAAACATATGTATATACATAAACCCTAGCCTCAATGTAAGAAATTAGGAAGAAATCCCCTACCTCTTGGTTGTAGCTTCAATCTAAGACCCAAGATTCAAAATCTTCCTATTCTCCTTCCTTTTCCTCTTAATTTCGTCCTCCTAGGGTTTCTAGAGATTTGGGTGTGAGTGGTTGAGGAATAGAAGCAAAAGAAATGGGTGGAGAAGAGAAAACTTGAGAAATTCGGTTTTGATCTTTATGAGGTGGGAATCTCTCTTGACCTTGGTGTTTTTCTCTCCCTTTTCTCTTCTCTTAGGGCTCTAAGGTATTTAGAGTGGAAGGGAAATGAAGAATGGGAGAAATAGGGCTTGGAATGGGTGTTTTAAAACCCAAAAATCCCGACTTTTACTGTTCATCGTCTGTTTTGGGGGTTTTCCAGACTTACTGTTTTCCTTATTTTTGATCATGATAAACTTTGAATCTGAAACAGTGCAAAACATGAAAGTTGTAGATCTAGATGTCTTCTGCATTGTGTCAAAATTTCAGCTCAATCAGACCATTGTAGCAAGAGTTATGACGATTCTACGACAACTGGTCCGGAGTAGGCAATGTACCCGGAGCAGCGCCCCAGCGCCCATTTGGGCGCCCCTTTTCACTTCCAATCCTTCCAACTTTAATCCTAACTTATCCTACATACTTTTCTACATCGACCTAATTAGTTCAAGTTCTTTTATGATTTATTTTGTACATTTTCATACCGAAACTAATCTTTTAACTACTCTTTCCTTGAGTTATACTATTTTATCATTTCAAATGAAATAATTACTGAACACCTATGTCTTTTATTTTTATTTTATTTTATTTTATTTTATTTTATTATTATTTTTTTAAACGCATGTGGAGTATTACAAATTCTCAGAAAAAAATCATTTCTATATTGAATTGATGATAAAGGACTCAAGTTTACATAATCTTTGGTGGGTCATCTTTTCTTTGTTTGAATTAGTTTAGTTTGAGTTACAAATCATTAATGCAATCTGTACGTCACAGCTTTCCAAGTTTTGCTTAGTGACACATGTTCTTGAACTTTCATTTTCATTGAAGTTGAAATATATTGTGATGAATGCTCATTTTACGTCGGTGAAAATCTAAAAATAAAAGATGTTTGATGCATTAATTTTTTTTCCATTCTTCATAAAGTTGAAGTTAGATAAATTATTAGAAATCAAAAGCCGATTTATTTGTTTGGACACCACATTTGTGACATCTTTAGGTTGTGGAGGATTCATTGTGTTATGGAAAGTCAGATGTGTAATTGTCGAGTTGTTCCCTGGGTGAACTAGTGAGAGAAGTTAATTTATTTATTGTTTCTGTAATTTTTTGTTTGGTATGGAAATTGAGGACAGAATCGTGTTTACGAGTCATTTTACAATTTCATCAGTGAGGACTAACGAAAATGAATTAATTTCCAATAGATTCAGTCGAAACACAGGCCTTTTTACATGTCAATGACCTTTTTGACAGTTAAAGCATGTCAATGTCCTTTTTGAAAGCTCTTGTATTAAAATTCACAGGCCTTACGTATTAAAGTGCTTACAATAAAGTGTCGATCTTGGTCGGCATGGATTTGCTCCTTATTCAGGCATTAAATTCTTGGTTGTTCTTGGTGTGAACCATAGCCTCATCATTAATAGTTAGAAAGGTCTTCTAGCTATAGTCCCTCTAATGGCACTTAGCGTTTATTTGCAAAATAAAAAGCGATGTTATTAAGACATGATAATCTAACCTAATAAGTTGACTTAACAATGTGGCAAAGCCACATCTGTTTTTTCTGGAGTCAATGATGCTACAAAAATTGACATTCTTCATGAACTTGAATATAGTGAAGGAGAATTGCCAATTAGATATCTTGGGTTGCCACTTATAACTGCTAAGCTTAGGGCCATTGATTGTCAAGCTCTTGTTGAAAAAATCACTAGCAGAGTGAATTCATGGAGTTGCAAATTTCTGTATCAAACTTTGGATGCCTGTTTCTACTATGTTCTGCTTTGGGATTTGTTACCTTTGGAGCTGCTGCTGCTTTGGGCTTTGCTGGAGCCCTTTTCTACCTGTGAGGCTTCTTGTTTGATATGGGTGCCTCCTGCTGCTTCCTTTTCTTGCTGATGCTTGGACTGGAGGATCAGATTCTATCATTTATTTTTGGCATTCAAGGAAGAAGCAAATATGTGATTGCTGGTAGATGGTAATGCTTGAGGCTGATTCTCCTTTTTTTTTAGCATCCTTAAGTCTGCTAGTGTTGCAGGTTTTGCTGGCTGCTTCTTCTTTCCCATCTATACTGGATGGTTTTTGTTCAAGATTCTGCTCATCTTTGAAGCTAAGATAAACTTCTGTTTTGTTCACTTTTTTTTTTCAATCCTTTTGGACTTTGTATTCCTTTTGTTTTATTTTTGCTGTTGGGATGGATGATCTTCTTCTCCCCTGTTCAGAAGATCAGCCATCCCATGGAAACACCTTGTACATATTCTTTTGGTTTTTTTAATGAATTCATCTTACTTACCCAAAAAAAAAAAACAATGTGGCAGTTGATATGACCTATAAAATTAGTGTAGCTATACTTGCTCAACTTTTTTTTGTTGTGAACATATCACTTGCCACGTTATTGTATCAATGTATTAGTCCAAATTATTGGGTACTAACAGTATTAGTCACAAAATAATTGGCTATGAAACTGCTTCTTCATTTTACTCTCATTTTCTGGGTTACCCGATTATGTATTAGACTTTAGCTTCCATTTCGTCATAATTTGCCCCAATAAAGGACTTACCCTTCTCTTTTGGCCCTCATTGTGTATATTTTCACCGACAAGGATTTGCAGGCATGTTAGATGTGGTCTAATTGTATTAATTGATCTCTCAATATGGAAGCAGGTTGAGTTAAAAATCTTATTGTATTTGTAGGAATTGGCTATTTATCAATTTTTTGTCATTGAGGTTACTATTTTTTTTTCTTTGCTTGAATAGGGAAATGGAAATATAGTAATAAACCAGTAACAATAATTTTCACTAGACTTTGTTCATGATTTTAGGATTTTTTTTTGTCCAAGTGGTGAAAAAGGAAATGGATATAGAACTTGGAAAACAATTTCCAATGACTCCTATATTCTCTCATGCTATTTTTTTTCCTTGAGTTTTTATTTATTTATTGACCACGAAAATAGAGGGGAGGACATAAACCTTGCCCCTTTACATAACTGAATAATTCAACTAATAAAGGAGTCCAACCAAATAAGAAGTCTATCTGAAGAAGGAATAGCAATTGCCAAAAAATCTCAGCTGCATAGTCACATGAACAGCGACATGAATAATGGGAGTTTTAGGCTGCTGAAATTGAAACTCCTTAAAATCTAGCTGCAACTGCCAAAAGAAATTCCAGTTGCACAGTAATGTGAACAGCGGCATCTGGGCAACAGCAGTCCATGGTCTAAGTCCAGCTGGGCAGTTCTTGAATGAGTTTAAATAGCTTGCTGCCATGTAATCCACTGAATTCTTGCCGTAGAAGAAATCTAATAATGTCTAAATCCATAGGTTTTCTTTGGCTTTGTCAACTTGAAAGTTCTTGATCTTGATCTTGTCATAATTACAGGTTAGACTTTATCAAGTGTCACAGCCAAAGCAGACAACTCCTTCTCTCTTTTTTCCTTCTTTAGCTCTACCTTATTGAATATTGAAAGTAACCTTTTAGATGATGTCATAAAAGAATTGAAATCATCTTCTCGAACTAATGATGCCTCCACCCTATCAGAGTAAAAACCACTTGATTGCTCATGAAGAGAAGACCTCTTAACGTAGTCATCCTTTGAATAAACTCTTCTTAGCTTCCAGGCCTTTTGAATTTCCTTCCTTGACATGCTTGGAATTACCCCCCCTGACTATGAAAATTCTTATAGACTGCTACCACCATTTCTTGAGTAATGGACTTCAGTCTAAGACTATACCTTAACCCATTGGACTTCTCCCCAACATCCGATGAAGACTCGTCTATCCCATCATCTGAAACATCTTCAGAAGAAGTAGAAAATCCATTCTCATCCTTATCATCATTTAAATTAACAATGAGTTTTATTGTCTTGGAAAAACCATACTACATGTCTTGTGCTTCAGTAATAAGGTTTGAATTTGAAAATTTTGGAGTTTCATTGGGACACAGTTCTACATCATCTTGGGCGCCATCCATCAAACATTCATGTTGGACATCATCTACCAAACACTCATTCTGGGCACCATCAACCAAACATTCCTACTGAACAATATTTTCCTTTCACGAAAAATCTCCTCTTTCCAAAACTATGGGCTAGTTTTCCTTATTTGGAATTTCGAAAATTGCAGACTTACCAAACGAGACCTCAGTATTTGCCATATGATCCTCCTCTAGAATCCCCGAATTAATGGACTTTTCTCCTCCATTTAGCTGCTTCCAAATACTCTTCCCTTTATTTACCTGATTGGTTGGAACATGCTGTTTTGAGGATTCCGAATTCCTCTGAACCACTTTCTGATTTGCTTTAGCATGTTGCCCAAAATATTTCTCTTGCATATCTTGAGATATCCTCCCCTGCCTCTATCTGTCCTTTCCTTATTCTTGACCCCAATTTTGGACGCCAAAGATCCTGTATCCTTTCCTTCTAAATCAATTTCCAAATCTGCGATCTTCTTCTTCCTACATTCTACATCACCATGGCCTTGTTTTCTGCAATTTTTGTAGAATTTTTTGTTACGTTCATACACTATTTTCTGCCATCTAGCGCCCTCATCTCCCATATCAATCCATATTCTTGAAGGATTCTGAGCAAGTAAGTTAACTTCCACACAGACCATAGCCACACCTGGCTTGGCTAAGGAGAGAGTAGCCTGATCATATGCAAGAACCCTGCCTATTGGCTTTACTAAGAGCTCCAGGTATGGTTTCTTAAAAAAATTCAAAGGAAGGCCCGGCAATGACACCCACATTCAGTGTTTTAAAACCCGGCTCGGCTCGGCGGGGCGAGTTGACCCCGTGAACCGGTGCCTAAACTGGGCCGATTCACATATTGGATCGTTTATGCATAAGAACCGGAGTCAATCTGGTGAACCGGCAAAAACCTAGGTGAAAACTGTCAAACCGAGTGGGTCATTTAATTTAGTATAAAAGGTTAATTTTTGGCCCTTTTGGGCATTTGCCCTAAATTGTGTTGCCCAGCCCCCTTGGACGTTGTTCGTTCCTCTCAGTCTCAATGTGAGTCTCTCTGTCTCTCTCTCAGACTCTCAATCTCTTGCTTTACTCTGCTCTGATTTATACAGTAGTGTGCAATGGAAAGTGGGAACTAAAAAGGGAGTGAGCCTCGATCGAAGACTTGAAGGAGAAGGAACAGGTACATACTCTCTCTCTCTCTCTTTCTCTCTTTGTCTACTTTCTCTCTCTCTCTCTCTCTCAATTTGATTTGTATTTTGGTCTTTGGCTCTGTCTTTCCTTGCCCAGCCCCCTTTGTAGTTGCTGAAGGAAGTTTTTTTTTTCTCACCTGATAAGCCTACCATATGTTCGATCAAATGCCTCTGTAAATGAAACACTGTTTTGTGGTGGTTGGAAGCCCAAAATAATGTATGGATCATAGAGTTGTCACCCTTTGAAAGAGTTTCAATCCATATTGAGTATGAAAAAGTGAAATATTATTTATCATTTTTGGAAGTAGAACCACTGCTTGGCAACATTTACACTTCTATGCTTGTTGATGTTGTGCTTTCTATTGGCAGTTACATGCTATTTTTTTCTTTTGTGATATCTGAATTTTGATTAGAAGCTGAGCCATTTCTTATGCATTATCTAGTTGTTCGTGTTGTTCAGGTAACATGATGTTTGATATGTTGTAGCCATTTGCCTGATTCATTTATAGAATTTGGCTGAAGCAATTCATTGACTCTATTCCTATGCTTAGTGCATTAATACTTGCCATGATTTCTGTTGAGGAAACTATGATGGGTTTATGGGAAACAACTTGGCATTGGTAAGTCAAGACATATAAAGTGTGATGTCACTTGAGTTAGTAACCAAATTCAGGTTTGATAAAATAGTATAAAGGCCATCCTCCTTGTGGTCTCATCTCTTTAACTAATTCAAATTGACTCTGTTTGATCAGTGTCATTGAAATTCTCCTTGTGAGAATTTTTGATTGCACTGCATAAATTCTACTATGAGCTCTATTATTTTCATTTGTTGGGGTTTATACTTTATTTATTGTTTTGTATCTTAGACTGTTAGTTTATAATTTAAAGTTTAAAGTTTGTGTGTTGTGTTGTGGGGTTTAATTACTTGTGGCTTTATGGTTTTCGATGTCATATCAGAATGTCTTCATCCGGAACACCAATTGAATCTCAATCTGCACCACTAGCTCCTTGAGGTATTTTTCTCTACTTAATTTTACAAGTTGTATTGAAAATTGAATACATTAAAATTGTATACATGTTTAATGATTTTTCTCTACTTAACTTTACATGTTTGATGTTATTTTTATAATTATTGTGATTTTTTAGCCTATTTATTAGTGTTTATAATTAATTTTTAATTTTTTATTATATTACCGGTCTGACCAGTGACCCATTGACCCAGTCCCTTTGCTGGGTTGACGTCCAGGCTGGGTTTTAAAACTATACCCACATTGAAACGATGGAGGGCACTATTCCTAGAACAAATGCGGAGAATCACTTGAAAAATCTAAATAGATAATCTTCAACCAAGTTTTGACATAATCCTCATGCTATTGGAACTGTATCAATATATGCCTCTGATCAATAGCACCAACTTCAAACTCTCCCTTGAGACTCCATTTTGATCTGATCACTTCCTTGATAACTCCTAGTGCAGATCTTCCATAAGCGCATTTACCAATGAGAGAATATTGCAAGGAAAGGCAAGAAGCTTGAACTTCTTCATTGGTGAAGTAGAACGTAGGCTCTCCTTCATAAAAAACAATCGGCTCCTCAATCTTGGCAATAGATTGTGGTTCAGTTATAGGATCCAATGAAGGTTTAAACAATGAAGCATAAGTTGGCAAGATATCTTTTGGATTGTTTGGATTCAAATCTGGTGGTTTTGCTGGTATTTGGGAATTGTTTGGTGAAGAACTCATGAAGAGGAAATTTTCTCTTCTCTCATGCTAAAATGAAAACATAGTAAATTATTGTCATATTCATTTGAACACACTCTCTCTCGTTGTATCTCATAATCATTTGTTCTTTTCTTTTGCACTTCATATCTGTTAATTGATTTTTAGAATAAATGGAATTGCTTGATTTTACCAGAATGTTGATGTGTTATGGAATTGTAATATTTGTATTTTCACTTTATTGAAATATAACTTGCTATATTTTTTAGGTCTTATTCAAAATTAGTATTTATTTCACAAGCTTGAATGGGCCAGTGACAAATATGATACTGATATTTGGTAGTGATTGATTCATTCAGTTTTACTTCTATTTTGTCTTGAATTTGGTTGATAATATATGGGTGGTGATTGATTTTGGTCGGACTCATTTTTATTTTGTTATTTTTTTAGTGGTGTGGGTTTAGGGGCAAAGTTGTCAAAGGTCATGAGGCGAAGGATTCTCATAAGAAGTTTCAGGATAACTTATTGTTGAATTAAAGGGGTTATGTAAGGTTTGACTATTACTTTTGATACATATGTTATTGTTCTAACTTTTACGCCTGTTGTATCATTTTGTGTCATTTATTTTGTTATGCATTTTTTTTTAGTCTCCATTGTGTTTGTTCTTTTGACATACTCCACATTTTTGGTTTTGTTTTTCTTGTGTTTTCTTAAGAACCCCCCTTCCCCCCTCCCCCCCCCCCCAAAAAAAAAAAATAATAAATAAATAAAAAATCCTCAACTTAATTTTGAATTTTAGGCTTAATAGAATATTGTGACATAGATTTATTACACTATGAGGAGATAGTTGAACATACCTAATTTTGTTTTTTCAAGGCAAGATTGAACATTGATGATCAAAACTATACTCCAAATTAGTAGGTTTTTACTATTTAGTTTTGTGGTAGTATTCCCTATCGTTGTGAGATACTTTTTGGTAACCCAAAAAAGTTTCTGCATTGGTCATTCAGGTTTAACTTTATTTAGCAGATATCTAACAACTTGAAAAAAATAGATTAATTTCTCATAATTGATTTTAAACTAAATTTTTTGCTTATAATCATGATTTTAATTTGTTATTGATTATTGATTGGAAAATTCATTCAATCAATGGAAGTCGATGTAGGTCAACTATACGTGAAGCCAAAGCCTATTTGTCAAGGTTGTCATGTAAATACAAAAGACACACCGTATCAGTTTTATGGGTTCATACAATGAAAACCGAAAAGTTACGGTAATCTCGCTTGCTTATTGACCGGTCAAAATATCTGTATTTTGTCAGACTTATCTATTGGCATCAGTAATCTGGGAACAACATGCTACATACTAGCATATTCCATTCTTGTACGTGATCAAGTCATTCCGAGAAAGTTTTTTGTCTATTAAGGGCTAGTCTTTGATGGTTTTTTTACAAGAATAAGATGTATAATTACTGAATATATGATAAATTTAGCATCTGCATTGATATTGTTCTATTACAAGCTTTAATGGGTGTTTAATCTCTGATAATTTGTGATTGTGTGCAACCATGTATTCAAATCTTGAAACTATTTGAAGGCGATTTGTTTTTTAAATTTTGATTTTTTTGTAAACATAGTTTAATTGTTGGGAAAACCAAAATAAAGTTATGACTTACACAATGATGATTCCAATGCACTATGGTGGTGTGGTCTGTTGGATTCAATGTAACATAATTGACTGCGTGCTAAGTTGTAGCACTTTTGTTGCATTTCAATCAGGTCATAATCAAGCATCGGCAGTGTACAAAAATATTATTGATTTTACCATTGAATCCATCCTTATTTTTTGCATTTGTACTACATTCTTTTTCTGTGCTTTTATAAATTCGTTTCCTACTTTGCCAAAGCTATTTTGTATTTTTTTTTCCTATAGTTTTAGGTTTATAATTTATTTTTTTGGTACTTTCTATATGACAAATCAATATATTTGTATGCTCTAATTGCTAAGCTTTAAGTCAGACACACATTATTCTACAAATTCTTGTATTTGGCTCATGCTTTACATATATATGGGTTTAATATTCGTAAATTGATCTTTGCATTTAGACTCTTATTAGTTTTGCTTCTTTGTTGTTCGCTCTTTAACTCATGTTATAACTTATCCTAATTATTATTCAAATTCTTTCTCTATTCTACAATTAGAAATACATGAAAAAATTATAAAAAAACAATAGTTAAAGGATCAAATGGAGAACGAAGTACTTGTACTAATCATTCTACTAGATTTAGTCTAGCCAGTGTTTTTTCAGTGATGTTTTTTTATAAAATGTGGTTCTCATGCATACTCATTAAAGTAGTGGCTTTTAGAGAAAGTAATCTACAACTTTAATTTAAGATGTTTTGTATTAAAAATGGCTCACGTGCAACGCACATGTGAACAAACTAATATATATATATATACCTTCCACCAACCACCCAACTAACCTCATTATTTTCCACCCATTTCTACGAGAAATTTCATCTGGAAGTTGTGTAAGTAGTACACATTGTGTGAACGAAAAGAATAATAAAAGAGAAAGAAAAGAACATCAACACAATGATAAATTAAGTTCTTGAAAAATTTATTTTTTTGTTTTGTTTTCTTTTCATTTAATTAATTTTTTGTTGATTTTCATTATACCCTTAAACTTTCTAATTGTGTCAATTGAGCTCTTTTGTCTGTCTCCGTTAGAGTGTATCATTCACGTGACTATATATATAGAACAAAAAGACAAAATGACTCAATTAACATAATTAGAGAGTTCAGGAGCTCAATTGATACAAAAAAAATATTTAAGGGTTTAATTAACACAAAAGTTATAGTTTGATTGTCACATTTTTTTGGATACGAAATCGTGTGTATAGTCGAGACAGCAGATATTACTCAAGAATAGGTACCCTGCTACTTAATAATATTCAACTAAATCTGCACATCTAACATCTAGCTTTCCAGTAGATTTTGTATGTTTGGAATTTTTTAAAAGGCTTGCCCTTCCATCCGTTAGTCTGCTATTGTACGCATAGAAGCCATGAAATCTTGATTTTCTGCGAATAAAAACAATGGCAGAAAAAATCTAAAAAGCTGCATTGCCATATTATTATTATTCAAAAAATCATGAACTACCATAAACCATACATTCATTGTTTCTTTGTCAGCTTTCATACAAAGGTTTTGAACCTTTTTGCTATTAGATGTCCACAATGAGTTAAGTGTTATGCATTGTTTAGTTTTCACCAAAAAACAAAAAGATAGTTAGTAACCAAGAGTTTAAACGCGTTCTCCTTCATTAGGAGATTAACGTGATATATTTATTTGTCTAAAATTATTAATATTTGAATGATAAATTATGTCTCAAAGTGACCTATTTGAAGTGATAAAATAAACTAAGGCTTGTTCCATAATGGAAGAAGACCAACACTTTGATGAGTTAATATACTCCTAGTTGGTTTTTTGGGTTTGGGCCCCGAGGAAAATCACACTTTTGTGAGGAGCGAACAAGTACACTACCTTGGTCATCATGCGCCTTCTGCCTCACCACGACTTGACTTTGCACCGGCTCTGGCCAAAAAGCTATAATCTTTTTGAACAAAATTTATTTAGAGCGATGCGAGTCATGGGTCAAATCAATCGGATTCCAAGGGGAATGAGAATTAAAAATCCCAATTAAAATTTAAATCAACCGAATTTTTAAAGTTTCTATCTGTTACCTTTTGAATTTGGCGCCAAACGGGGTCTGGGTTCATTCCATATGTCTGTTTCTAGAAAGATTGTTCATCTAGGAGGTGCCTCTAACCTGTTTAAATTAAAGAGTGTGTCTCTTCAATATGAATAGTAACAACCCATGCCTTTTCAGACAATTTGAGCAGCCATCAATGATCTATAAATAGACTGCCCATTTGCCATTTCATTTCATCTCATTATGGATTCTAATTTCAGAATTCTTCTCTCTATGTGCTTATTGTTGCATTTTTCTTTTTTGTTTGGTTCAAGTATTAACACAAGTTGTGTTCGCAGGAATCTTGAAGATTGAACTGCTGCTTCTTCAAGAAAAAAATTTCGTTCTATCTTAGAAGACAATTACTCATTCACCTTGAACACCGAGAGTGAGCAAATATGTCTTAAAGAGATTGTATTTCACAAGACTCATATTGAAGTTCTGGTTTGTTCTTATTTATTGTTCGTGTTAATCTGCGTCCTTATAAGTGCACTGTTTTAATTACACATTTTTTAATTATATACACAATTTAAGTTACAGTTATTAGGATACTAAACATTTTACAATACGATACCTCTAATCTTCTACCAATGAAAGCAAGACCGAAATAAAATTATTATATACTTTTTTTTTATTATTTTCATGATCAAGATAACAAGAATATTTCGAATCATATTACTATCCTAGACAAATATATGACTTAAGGGTCCAACTACAGAACTAAAAAATTATTTTTTTTGTATTGTACTTCTATTTTTCACCAATCCATAAAATTTTGTATTTTTTATTGTTTCTCTTTACTTTAATATTTTCAAAAGGAACAGTCACAAATAAATTAATCAACACAAAATCAACGACTTGGATCCATTTTTTAGTATAGTAGTCGTACTTTTTTGTGTGGATACAATAGACGTTATCCTATCAAACATTATAATAGTCAAAAACAGAGGGGTCCTAGACAGCAGAAAATTTTGAAAACCTGGAAGATTGGACACTTCTTCTGCAAGGGCATCTTCAAGTGGATTACTCTCCCTCTATCACTCTCTTCTTTTTTCCCGGTAAAATTGAGGTTTGATTACAGAGTAATTATTGGATGTAACTGTTACACCCGATCAATATTATCACGTGATGTAATTGTCTAATAATAAACAAACAAGCTGACAAAATGGATCCTACTTTTTGAATATGTTGCAGTTACTATCTTATATGGCGGGATGATTATTTGAAGAAGTAGGTTAATTTTGCTCACTTATTTGTTTATTATGAGCGATTATATCATGTGATAATACTAACGTGATATAAACATTATATTTTATTGGTCAGGGAGAGGGGAAGAAGACAAAGAGTAGTGATCAGCAATATTCAATGGTCCAATATGGCTAGTTGGTTATTTTTCTTTTCATTCATATTGACGAGTCTATTTCCAAACCATGTCAAATCAATATAAATGAAGAAAATGTGTTTTTTTTTGTATAAATAGAAATAAAGAATATGTATTGTGAAAGAAAGGGATATATAGAAAAAAATATTTTTTTTGACCCTTTTTGTACCTAATTTAGTGATCTTATTTAGTGATATGATGGATCATAGCAGTGGTTCTCAATTAATAGTGGGATCCATGTCAATCTAATGACATAAAATGATAAAGTCAGCAAATAAAGTTACTAAATAAAATCTATGTAACATTATTCAACTCACCCCACGCTCAACTTGAGTTTAACTTGAATTGGTTAATACGAATTCAAAAATTTAATCCCAGGTTGGGTTCAAATTGAAATTGCTCGGGTTGGGTTGGACTCATATTGATTGTTTAATATCTAATTAAGTATATATTAACTTTACAAAGAGGAAAGCATATGTCATTAATAATGACTCTGTAGAATGTAACGACTTTTTTTGTTTTTTTTGTCATTTTGGATGTTTATATTAAACATGTGTCTTTTAATACCACTAGATTGTGCACAAGTACTTGGACATTTTGAGCCAGTTTTGTTTCAATTAAGTTTTTAACTTGAAACAATCAAATAAATATAAAAGCAAATACATATTTATAAATCAAACAATTTAAATATTTCTATTATAAAATTTGTGTAATTTATAATAGACGCACACTACATTTTTAAAAATTTTATTATTTATTATTTTTTTATTAACTATTAAAATTTTGATGAATTACTTTCTTATAAACCTCTACCCCTAAGGTTTAAAACTTTTTGCATGAAACTAATAATTTAGATTAATTTTATTTGCAATATCATAATACTGGTACAAATACATTTTGTGGTATGTGGGTATATATATATATATATATATATATATATATACAACTTCTAAATGTCACTATAAGTGAAAAACTTTTAATATCATTTTTACCCTTATACAATCTTATAAAGTCATTTTTGTTTACTAGTTGGTGCACATGTGTGTTGCACGTGGATATTTTGAATTCTAACATTTGTGTATATTTTTTTAGTAAAGTGTTGCTTGGTCAAATTATTCTTAAAATACATTACATTGAAGCATAAATAATGAGTTAGATTCCAACTTAAAGATACATAACAATTTGATAGCCAAACTGGCTTATAACCATAATGTTAATATCAAAGGCCACACTAAATGAAAATCCAAAACCGAAAAATGCATATCAATTGAAAAAAATCAAAATCATTCTCAAGTTTCCGGGGGCCATAGCTCGCATTAACTTAATAGACACCTCTTTTTTGACCGATACAATTTATTTTCTCCATCTCAAGATCTCAAAAGTAGTAAGTAGCAAAATGTTGGTGGCACAAGTGTTTATCAAAATTAGACAGTCATTTGAATACAAAGGTGTGTGGTCTATATAATGCAAACATTCAAATTTAGGGTCCTCTTTCTCATTGAATATGCATGATTTAGTGTTGTTTGATGAAACATTTAAGAAAAACCCAACGGCAAAGTTGTTTCGTGATGATTCCTATCGAGTACAGATGCTCTTCAAATAGACGCGGGGATAAACAAATTATAGCTTCAGTTAAAATCACAAATTTTGCTATAGTAGTTTTCTGTCATCCCCATCATAGCCAACCAAAACAAAACTACTTTTGGACTATAATTCATTAGCATTATAATTATTTGATATCCCAAAAAATCCTTCATACTACCAAACATAATATGTTTTAATGATAGAGGATATGTTTGCATCTCGCCAAAAACGTGATTCAATGTGAGCTGATTTTGAAATGAATACAAGCAACCATTCCAAATGATCAATGTGATAGAAATGAAGACCTTTCCTAATCTGATTCATTTCTAGTGGCTGCTCTAATTTTTTCAATCTTGTTGAATTTCTAGCTTCAAATATTGTCTAAAACTTTATTAAGCAATTCAATTTCGAGAGTACAAATTGAGCTCAAAAAAATCTACCAAACTTGAAAAACATCCACCAAGAAGCTAATAAGCACATTGCAAGTTGAATGAACTTCAC
Organism: Ilex paraguariensis; assembly: GCA_963454935.2. Taxonomy (NCBI): domain Eukaryota; kingdom Viridiplantae; phylum Streptophyta; class Magnoliopsida; order Aquifoliales; family Aquifoliaceae; genus Ilex; species Ilex paraguariensis. Next base: position 164,256 of record CAUOFW020000704.1, on the reverse strand, counting down.
TGATCATCCCATTGGAACACCATTAACACACATAAGTTTATCTACAAGCCAATAAATTGAATGGACTGTTTTATGTATTTGTAACAAAAAACTAAAAAAAAAAAAGATAACTATGAGCGTATGAGCGTACCATAAAATCTAGCATTCACGCTCATTAGATGAAAAATTAAAAACAGTACAAACTTAACCATAACAAAAAAGAACTATCAAGCGAGCAAGAAAATAATAGACTAAAATATTAAGGAAAAAACGCTTGACTCTTCATAAACATGAAATTGAATCTAGAGAAAAGATGTTCGAAGAATATTGTATATATGCTCCAAATGGCTATTCAAGGTAATGAACGAAGAGTAGTGATCGAAATGAAGGTATAACGGCATTACAATGTTTGGGGTATTAGAATTTGAATAATGTTTGAGCATGAGAATGCATAATGGTCTAAGGACAGCAACCAAAACAAATGGGTTTATCAACAAACGCCATTGAAATTTATGCAAAATATTATGATAGTAAATAGACCTTGAAGAAAATATCCTACATGCTAATAAAAATTAAATAAATGAGAAGTCGAAGATATGACACAATGTTGCTATCAAGTTCATGCTTTTAAGACAAATAAAAATAATTCAAACAATGAGGAAAAGAAAAAAAAGTACATATAAGTTTTGGCTAGTATATAATATCGGTAGAAAGAAGAATTATCAATATCAATCAACGAATATAACGAAAGAGAAACTGACCTCCCAGAAACAGATCTATTTGGCATTGACTGAGTTCTTGTTCTACTAATATTTTTAGTATTTGAATATACCTCTAAGATCAATGTCAATTTTTGAAATCAATGATCAAACAACAACCCTTCTTGAATGCAAGATTCCTGTGACATGTTTCAATGAAAAGTTGCCAATGATTAGTAAAATCTTTAAAAAAATAATAACAACAAATAAGCCTTTGAATAAAAGAAATGCAACTCTATAGAAAAATGATTGTGAAAATTTCCAAATCCTAAAATTATATTAAAAAAAAATACATACGATGAATATCTGAACCAAAAAGCATTTAGAGCCAACAAATAAGACACGATAGAAAATTACAGTTAAAAGTAAGTCCAAAAGCACCAAAACAATGCGCATATACATGTATACAATTTTCATATAAATAACAACCTATATTGATTTCGGTGTTTGATCAAAGGAGACGGAGAACCAAAATCATAATGTTCTCACATGAATGACCTTTAGTTTTTAGAAACTAAAGTTTTTTGGATGTAATACGCGCTTGGTATAAAAGAGAGATTATGGTGGGACATGTTTGGTGGTTGGTGAACATAAAAAGAAAATGAAATGAATACAGAACAGTAAATTTGGAGGAAGAGCAAAAGTCATACAGGTTTATTCTTTGTTGGATGAAGAGTAAAAGTCATAAGAAATATTCTCTAGATTTAGTATTTTGTCGACGGTAAAATAGGGATTCAAAAATTTTGAAGAATAATTAACATTTTAAATTTGTATAGAATAAGAATAGATATAAATATATAGATATAGATATAAATTTATTTATTGCACTTAGGGGTGTCCATGGGTCGGGCCGGGCTAGGCCCGCGAAATTTTTTTTTCAGTCGGGCCTGGGTAGTGTAAGCCCAACTCCTTACCCAAGTGAGTAATCGGGCTGGCCGAGACGGGCTTCGGGTAGGGGTAGGCTACCCGTGAGCCTATTGGGCGGCCCTACTTACGGGCTTTTTATATATATATATTTATTTAAAAATAATAAATATTTTTGTAATTTAACATTTGTGTAAATTATATTTTTAAATCAAAAGTAAAGTAAAAATAGATAAAAAATAAAATAAGGAACTACATCCAATAGAATGAATAAATTCCAACTACGGTTACAGTTACTAACTTATCAGTCGATTGCATTATTCTATCATTTAAAACTTATATGCTTAATATATAAGAAAAAAAATAATACATTATTTATAATATCTAAATTTTTAAAATTTCAAATTTCGATATTGGGAGACTTGTTTCAAAGTTTTAAATTTAATAGTTTAAAAATATAATTTTTTTTCAAAGGAAGGGTGGGTGGGTTGGGCTTGTGGGCAGACTTGACGGGTAGGCTCTTGGGCTGGGCTTCAAGCCTTGTAATGGGCTTGGGGGTAAACCCAAACCCCTTTTTTTAAGAATATTGGGCTCGGGCTTGGGCGGGCCAACTATCGGGCTGCGACCCTATTTTTTTCGGGCCGAATAACGGGACCCGTGGGTAACCCGGCCCATGGACACCCCTAATTACACTTATAATTGAATATTTATCCCTAGAATAGGAATGATTTAAGAGTTAAATTAGAAAATAGGATATGTTTGTCTTTATATATATAAAAGTTTTTTTTTGTAAGGTACTTTTAGAAGTTTGTTGTTAAATGAAATAACAAATTGCTAAAATTTTACAGCCACAACGATGCATTTTTAGGCTAATTACATCGGTAGGCAAAGTCTAGTTTACCAAACTTAACTCAAGCAAGAACACTATAACTGTATCAATGGACTTTTGGTTCAATGATACTGCTTATCTTGTGAAAATTTTGTTTTCTTGAGGTCAAGGGTTCGAGTTTCTCTCTCTCAATCAACCTCCCCCCCCCCCAAAAAAAAAAAAAGAAGAAGAACACTATGACTACAAGTAACATAACTAAAATCGATGTTTGTGAATTAAGATAGGCTAATGTGCATTTGGAATGCTCAAACCGAGGTAACTCCATAGGTGGTTAGAATGGTAAAACATTTCAATGGGCAGTTTTAATGCTCAAACTGAGGAAGATAGTTTGCGAAGAATGTAACTCTTATAATTTTCCAAAAGAGGAGGGGTACAAATAAGTGAAAAAATCCAATAATTTAACAGAAAAAAACCCAATAATTTAACGGAAATCTTCTTTTGAATGAGTTACATGTTATTATAGTGAATAGTCCATTGATATCTAGAGAATTTTAAGGATTGCTCCTCCAGAAAAGAAAAAAAAAAGAAAACTAAAGTGAGACGATGAACCAAATCTGTGAAGTTAAAACCACAATCTGTCATTGTTTATGAGGAGCAAACTCCAAAAAGAACTGATGACCGCATCAAAAAATATTTCATCCCTTGATAATATATGTTCAATTTGAGCTGTAGGTAAGTTTTTTTTTTTTTTTTTTTGAACGTCTGAACAGTAGCAATTCAAAGTAGAAAAATAGAAGCAAAGAAGTAAAATACACAAAAGGAAAACAGAAAGATTAAGTGCATAAAAATTGTCAGCGCTACTTATTATTTTAATGATTATCGAAGGATCATAAATGAACCAGACTATTCACCATTTCTTTTTTGAGTCATTGTAATTTTGCAAGCTTGTTGTTTGGAAGCTTCTAATAGAAGAGTAAGTTACGCTTCAGAGTTTATCAGCAATATGCCAATAATATGTTTATGTTGTAATTTCATGTTTATAGTATATCCTCCTTCAAATGGGTTAGTAATGTGTTTGCTTGCATGGGATTTTGGTCTTAATATTCGAAGTGGAGCATAATTAGTAGATATTTTGAATTAGTTTTCTTGCAACTCCACTATAAACTGATAAAAGGACTAATTCCATATTTCCAACGGCAGCATAAGACTCTGAAGGCCTAGAATGTTGTCCTTTACTACTTAAAATGTTTATTTCCATGATCACAATCTAGTACAGTTTACTTTGAGTGTATCACTATATTTCCCAGTGCGTGCACAAAGAAAACACATTCCACATGACGCAGCTAAAGAAAATGATTTTAACAAGCTCTTGGAGCAATGGATGCAAAACTGCCTCATGAAGATGGTGTACAGTATACAGACATAAACTTAATTTCTAGTTTTTAATCACCAATAACATTAGAAGCAAATCAAGAACAAACAACAATTGGCACCTATCTAGTGAAAACCTTTTATAAAAGATTGTCAATATATTGATAAGCAAAGCATAAATGGATCTCTAAAGCTCCCACAAGTATTATCAAAACTTGAAAAATCCAAGTCACCTATTCGAATAGAAATCTACACATCCCCCAATTTACCTGTGAACTGCTCCTTTCAAACTTAATAGCTCAAATATTAGGGCCAGAAAAATATAGCAAAACGACAATGTACACAGAACAAAGATACACACACATTCTCTCTATCTCTCAAACCTGGTTTCTGGTTTGGGGCGAAGGCAAGACAAATGATGAATTTTAAGTCTAAAAGTGGAGGAATTAAGGAGGTAGTTCAGTTCTTTATCAATTGAATGGGGCAAAGTGATTATTATTTTTCGCAATATAATGTACCAAGGAATATCCTTTTAAGGGGCGAGATTTATAAATAAAGTAGCCAACACACAAGGACATAAACTCAAAAATGTAATATGGCCCCTTTACGGGTTGATCAGGCCACAACGAGTTTAAGTCGATCTTCAGTTGCTAGGGTGCTGGTTGAGTATGATGTCACATGGCGGCGGGTGCCGAGGATTAGGATAGGCATACAAGAGAGCAAATTTTAGTAGGAGGTGTTTTATGAGAATGTACTGTAGTATTGTACTGGGTGTTGGCAATTTGGCCATTCGGTGGAGACCTGTATCACCCACTTCCAACCCCAAGAGGAGGTCAATGGGGACCAGCCACAACCGGGTCGAGGTGATGGCTAGTAGAGGACCAGATCATAGGAGGGTGTACCCATTTAGAGATCCCTAGCCCCCTACTATTCCTCCTAGGAGTTCTAAATAGGTTAGAGTATCCTCTTGGGGGAGTGACAGATGTTGTTACTGTTGTTCCTCCCTCTAGGGCCATAGTTGTTACCGCTGTGTAGTCTGCTTCAGTTGCTCCTGTCCAGCTTGTTGTTGAGTCACATATTGTGGATGAGCCAGTGGTTGTGGTCAGTTTAGATACTATCCCTACTAGTGTTGTGCCAGAGCAGAGTTTGTGCCACGATCCTTCAGTTGACACAGTTTTGAAGCTAGTCCATGATGGACCTGTGACTACTCTCGTCGTTCGTCCAACTATTCATGAGCTTCGAGGGTTTCAGAGTCCCTCGGTTGTGTTAGTTTCTGAGGATACTAGGTTGAGGCATAAAGATAAGGGTGTTGGGACTTCTAGTTGGCCTACAGATTGTACCACCACGATTGATATTTCTCTCACCCTAGATTGTATACTGGGGTTGAGAGCCACTCTACTGGAGGTATATCATTTGATGAGTCCTTGGGTGGTGATGTTGGATCCTTTTTTGACTCGAAAGAGGGCCTTTCTCAGCCTGGAAGAGCTTTAGTGTCTTTTGATGCTTCATAGTCCGGTTGGCAGGTTCCGTTGCGTAGATCTCAGCGTATTGGTAAGGGAGGTCGAGGAGGTAGAGGTGGTAGACTTGGCCAAGGGACGCTTAGTGTAGCTCTTCCACTCCTTTCTAATGATTAATATGCTCATATGGAACATCAGAGGGATCAGTCAGGCCTCCTCGATTAGAAGGCTCAGGAAGCTGATCCGCTCACATCACTTATCGATGTTTTGTATTTTAGAGCCCTTTGTTTACTAGGATCGGTTGGAGTCTTTTCAAATTCGTTTGCACATGGAGCACAGTTTTTGTTCTATTTTTTTTGGTTTTCCCCTTTTCGGTTGGAGGTTCTTTAGGACGATGGTCAAGTGGTTCACTTCCAGGTGTGGCATTTTTGCTTACTAGATCCAGTGTTTGTTTCTTTTGTGTATGTCAATTGTGTAGCTTCTGTTCGTCTGGGTTTGTGGGTTGACACAATTTGGGAGCATTCATGATGGTCTGTGGATGGTTGATGGGCATTTCAACGTTGTTGAGTCTCATTCTGAGATTCGAGGGGGGTCATACACAGTCTCAATCTGCTATTGATGCCTTTTTCCCTAGCTTTATTGTCTAGTGGTTTGGAGGATGCTGGTTTTGAGGGTACTCCCTTCACATGGACGAATGGACATACTTGGAGGAGATTGAGATAGAGTAGTGGTGAATGCTCAATGGAGTTCTTATTTTTTCGTGTTTTGGGTGGCTCACCTGAACCGAACTTGTTCAGATCAGTCACCCCTGTTGATTTCTACAGATCAGTGTCAGAGCAGAGAGCCGAGCCAATTCAAGTTTTTTCACACTTGGATCAGACACAGAGATTTTTCTGGAGGTTATGCGGCAGAGCTGGACGCTTCCTCTGTTCACTTCGGGAATGTCTGCGTTTCAATCGAAGCTTATTCGGTTGAAACAAACCCTAAAGGTCTGGAACAAGAAATTTTTCGGCAATGTGTTTCAGCAACTTCAGGAGGCCGAGGTTAGTAGGAGAGAGGTGACACATGATCAAGTAGGGTCTCCCTCAAATTGGGTTGTTCTTCATCAAGCTAGGGCAGAGTTACAGTAGGCATTACAGTGTGATGAGTCCTTTATGAGACAGTTGTACTATGTCCACTAGCTTCGAGAGGTGGATTCGAACACCCATTTCTTTCATGTTTCAGTGAGAAAAAATTGGCATGTTCTGTCAATCCATCGGATCCAAGGTGATGACAGAGTGGATTACTGAGCCTAGGGCTATTGGTGCTTTGACAGTTTCCTTTTTTCAAGAATTGTTCTCTGTGGTTGCTGGCCAGGTTAAGGTTGTAGATTTTTTGGGTATTCCAGTTATTGTAACTATTGCAGATGATGTTGGGTTGTGTGATGTGCCGACTTTGGAGGAGGTGAGACAATTCTCTATTGATTCAGATAGTGCACCGGGGCCAGATGGATTTTGCAGTCACTTTTATCAATTTTGCTGAGACATTGTGAGAGCAGATTTGCTGGTTACAGTTCACGATTACTTTCGGGGTTCTCCTATGCCTCGAGGATTCATGAGTACGTTGGTGGTGTTTTTGCCCAAGAAGGAGTCACCTTCTACTTGGGCAGATTTTCGAGCGATCAAGTTATGTAATGTGAACAACAAGGTGCTGACAAAGATCCTTGTTTCTCATCTGTCATCCTTGTTGCCGCGTATCATATCATCAACGCATAGTGAGTTTGTGCCGGGCTGAGTGTTGCAGGATAGTGTTCTTTGGCTCAGGAGTTGGTTCATGACTTAGGGAGTTCTCGGGGTGGGAATGTCGTGTTGAAGCTTGATATGTCTAAGGGCATATGACAGGATGTCTTGGACATTCGTCCTCCAGATGTTTGCAGGGTTTTGGGTTCCTGAAGGCTGGATCTCTTTGGTTCGATGGGCTATCTCGGGGCCATGGTTTTCAATGATGGTGAATAGGGTCAGTTAGGGCTTTTTCCAATCATCGGGGGGCTGTGACAAAGTGATCCCCCTTTCTCCTTGTTTGCTCATCATTGCTGCAGGGTATCTCTCTCGAGGCTTAGACTCTTTGTATGCTTAATTTTCGGGGGTGGCTTATAGTACTAAAGTTGGGGTTTTAATTTCACATTTGGCTTTTGCTAATGAGATTATTATTTTTGCTAATAGGTGCCAGTCGAGCTTGCAACGAGTTATGAATTCCCTTCATCACTATGAGGTTGTCTATGATCAGTTAGTTAGTCAGGCTAGAGCAGTTTCCATATTGCTTTTGAATGCCTCGCATTCTAGAGAGGTGATTGCATGGCAAATCACTAGTTTTCAAAGGTGTGACCTTCCGTTTATTTATCTAAGGTGCCCTATCTACTTAGGTTTTCTTCAAATCTCATACTTTAATGAGATGATTAGGAAGATGAGCGAGTGAATTTCTGGATGGGTGAATCGCTTGTTTTCCTTTGGAGGGAGGGCTATTAATTAAACTGAGCTACTCCAGCTTGACTTGAGTTCAGCTCGTTCAGGCTCGGTTTATTTTTTAAACGAGGCCGAACTTGAATAAGTTTTTAGGCTCATTTAAAAAATAAGTCTTATAAGCTTGGCTCGTTTGTGTATAAATACTCGGGTTCAGCTCGTTCAGGCTCGGCTCAGCTCATTTCCTAAACGAGCTAAACTTGAACAATTTTTAAAGCTCGATTAAGAAACAAGCTTTTCAAGCTCGACTTGGGCTTGTTCGACTGACAACCCTATTTGGAGGTAAGCTCACCCTGATTCGTCATGTGCTCACGTCGATGCCTATTCACTTGTTTCACATGTTGAGGCCTCCTGCAAATATTTTTCACCAGTTAGAGTGGATGTTCACTCGTTTCTTGTGGGGCGACACAGTTATTCACCGGAGGATTCACTGGTGTCATTGGGATGAGGTATGTTACCCTGTAAAGGAGGGCGGCTTATGGGTGCGTTCTTTTTCTGACTTAGCCAAGGCTTGTGAGGTGAAGTTATGCTGGAATTTTCGTGCTTAACAGTCACTTTGGTCCACTTTTATAAGGGCCAAGTACTGTAGGTTCACCCATCCTGGGCTGGTTGAGTTTCGTTACCCAGCTTCACCTCTTTGGAGGCGGTTATGTGGGATTCGATTCATGACTGAGCCGAGAATCAGATAATTAGTATGCTCCGGTGAGGTCATTTACTGGTATGATTGTTGGCTGGGGGATTACCAATTGGCTTTAATGTTTTCGGGGGCAGCTTCTAAGGTTCCTGTTTCTGCTTATTGGACAGGTCGGCACTAGAACAGAGGTCGATTGTTGGGAATTTTCCTTCTTCAGTTGTTGAGCAGATTGTGCAGATTTCAATTCCAGATCAGGGGTTAATCAAATGAGGAGGAGTTTGTCTTTGGATGGGAATTTTTCTCTGAGGATTGCTTGGGCTGATATTCGGAGTGTGGCTCCAGTTCGGGTTGGATTTTCTTGTGTCTGGCAGAGACATATTCTAACTCAGGTCTCCTTCTTTATGTAGCGGTTGTTTCATCATTTCCTGGTCACAGATGATGGCTTAGAGAGACAGGGTTTTCATGTATTATCTTGGTGAGTGTGTGGTGGGGCTGTAGAGATTCTTAGGCATCTTTTTATGGATTGTTCGCTTGCATTTCAGGTGTGGGATCACTTTTATTGGATATTTGGGATCAGATGTTGGCCGTTTCAGTCTCCTTATGCTTTGATGCTTCATTGGCAGCGTTGTGCTCCTTCTGCAGGTCACATGCGGGTTCTCCTATTGTGCTTCATTTTGTGGCATTTATGGAACGCGCGTAATGCTTATAGGTTTGATGGACGGGCCTTTTAGGTATCCGTTGTGGTTCAAAGGGTTATGGCTGATATGCAATTGGTTGGGCTTGCTTTTGGGTTTACTCCAACTCAGTTATGTCAAGATGAGTCGGTTAAGTTTGTGGGTTCTCTTAGGGTCTTAGTCGCACAGCCTTGGCCACCTCCTTTGGTTGCTTGGACTAGTCCTATAGCGGGTTGCTTGAAGATCACTGTTGACGGATGTTCTAAAGGCAATCCGGGGTTGTCTGCAACAAGGGGTGTTATTCAGGACTACCAGGGTCGGGTTGTTGAGCTTTTGGCTTGTTTCTAGGGCATTAGCCTAATCTTTATGCAAAGCTGTAGGCTGTTTGTGCTGGGTTGGAATTGGCAGCAGATTTGGACACTTCAGAGTTGGTAGTGGAGATAGATTCAGCTATAGTGGTTTCTTGGGTTTCTTCTCAGGGTATTGGGTGTTGGGTTCATGCTTACCTATTTGCACGAATTTCGCGTCTATGTGTTTCTCTCTCAACTCGTGTTTGCCATGTCTTGCGAGAGGTGAATCAGACTACAGATTTTATGGCTAAATGCGCTTGCTCTCAGCAGCTCAATCAGCGACTTTTTGATTCGTCATCCCTTCCTTCTGGGATTGCTAACATCCTCGCATTGGACGCTCGACAGACTCCTCACGTTCGTCGATGAATTTTCTTTTTATGTTTTCAATTATTTTGCTCTATGGGGAGTCCCCACTTTTTGTTCATTTATTTTTAATTTTTTGGTGGTGAGTCACCACCTTGCTTTTGCTTTGATTTCCCACTTTGTACTTTTGGAGGCTTGGCTCAATGTCCTTCTCCCTTGTAAAAAAAATCTTTCAAGATGTGGTAAACTAGAAGTGGGTGAGGGTGAAATTCTCCCAATTTTCTACATTGTCAAACTAGACGAGAGAACAAAACAAATGGTCTGAACGTGACATTTCTCTCTTTCTTGTCTCCAATTCTTTCAAAACATTAGGACGAGTGAGGGGTCGGTGAGAAAAGAAGAGAGAGAGAGAGAGATGGAACATTATTCTAGAAGATAGGAGGAGACGAAGAGAGGATGAAGATTCCCATGAGATCCGGAGGGACTTCCACTAGCATTCACCTTATGAGTGTGTTGGTTTGGATATAATATGAAATAAAATTAAATAATTAATTATTATTTAACAATTATTCTACCACTTTACCCATATTCTAACTATATTTTGTTTTCTTTTGAAAAAACACTATATTATGTTTGGATCTAAATTTAGAAAAGTTGTGAGTTCTCTCATCCTAATACAATTTTTTGTTGGGTTGGAGGTTAATGTATGGTATTAACTTTAAACAAACGAAAACAACCGACATTAATAAACATGTCTCATTTAATTTCATTATATGATGTGAGTCTCTAACAAGGATCACTACAAGAAAAATACCCTTTTTGCATTGATTTGATTTGCATCAACATGTCAAAGCAAAAAAAAAAAAAAAAGGATTTTTGCATCAGCATTAGCAGCCAAAACAAAAGATCCTTCTTTTCCATCGACATTAACAACCGAAGCAAATATATATAAAAAACAATTGCATCAATGGAATGGAAAACAAAAATAACTTGATAAAATGGCATCGTTTTAATAGTATTACATTGAAACGGCGTTGTACAATCATGGAATATGATGCCCTAGGTCCCTTATCCCATTCCTCCTTTTTCTCTCATTTGCTTCCCCTCCCAATTTCCCTCAAACGATTATTGTAGTCTTTTAGCCTATTTATTATTATTAAAAATTATTTATTATTTTTCTTATTATATTACCCATCCAAACACTGATGCAATAATTGAACAAGTGACTCATTGACTTGGTCTATTACTTGAGTTAATGTCAAGGCTAGATTTTAAAACTATGATTTCTTGATTTACCAGTTATGTAGGTTAACTCGAACATGATACTGCAATAAATATATTCAATTCATGTCAAAACATCTGACAGATTTGTGTTAGAATTGAGTAATTTAAAGACAAATAAAAAATAATGCAATACAAACACAATTGACACACTCATGACTCAGTTGTCCCTCTAGCTGAGAACAACAATTTAATAAGGATACACATGGAGCATCAGACACTTATAGAAGTCTTTGAATCATAATAAAAATCCTATCAAGAGCATCATATATAGAAGATAAAACATGAATTAACACAATCACATATTCTAGCCGTTTTCAATGGTATTTGGAACTCAATTCTTCAATCAAATCATTCAAATTAGAAAAGGATGATCCACCATCTTCAGCAGCCTGCCTCGCCATCTCCTTAAACCCTTTTGCTCTTCTTCTTCTTTCCTCAGCTTCTTCCCCCACCATTATCTTCTTCACAGCTTTTTCAATGGCGTCACTTTTCACTCCCTCACTCACCAATCTATTCCATTCCTTAGCCCCAACACCAATCCCAATCTTCAAAATCTCGGTCACCAACTTTTCGTTATAAAATTGCTCTGCAAATACAGGCCATGTCACCATTGGAACACCTACAGAGACACCTTCCAAGGTTGAGTTCCACCCACAGTGAGTCAAGAAACCTCCAATAGCTTCATGATCAAGTATCAAAACTTGGGGTGCCCATCCTCTTACAATCAAGCCCTTACCCTTCATTCTCTCTTCAAATCCTTTAGGCAACCACTTTTCGTCATCTTCATCTTTCCCTTTTCGGACAACCCAAATAAACTGTTGTTCGGAAGATTCAAGTCCTATTGCAACCTCGTAGAGTTGAGAAGCAGTAAACTTAGCCATGCTTCCGAAACACACGTAGATAACTGAATTTGGTTTCTTGGAGTTTAGCCATTCGAGACATTCATGTTCATCAATGGAAGCTTTCTTTCCTCTGTGCGCTTTCTCTTCAATATCCCTATTGCAGAGAGAGAGTGGGCCGATATGCCACGCCCTTTTGCCCAAAACCTTTGTGTAATGAGCAGCATAATCGGGTTCAAGCTCGTAGAAGCTGTTCACTACGACACCATAACTCTTCAACACCGATTCCTTCATTTGGTTCATCATCTTTTGCCAGTCATTTTCAGTATCTTCTCGTTCACTATCAGCCACTTGTGTTCTCGTCAACTTGATCTCATGTGGGAGATTAGGCAAAACAAATAGTTCAGAATCAGAAGAGACGTTTTTGAAAGGCTTGTAGAGTCTCATGCTCTCTGCAGCACACAAGGCAAAATAGCTAGTTCCATGGAAAACTAGTCTTGGAATATCAAATTTGGCTGCGGATTCTGTAGTCCATGGAAGGAACATACCGGAGATTAGGCAATCGGGATGGCGCTCCTGGAGGACTTGTTCGAAAGGTTCTTGAAGCATGGTTATGGCCCTCATGAACTTGAGAAGCATGTCGTCAGAGGTCATTTGATCTGCACTTTCACAACCTTCCGGCAAACCAACCTCTGCAGTTGGGAATTTCATGATATGGAGGCCAATCTCCATGCCCAAAAGCTTGGTTCTTTCGATAGTTTTGGAGAAAACAGGCACATTGAAAGGGGTTGTGATTATGGTGGTTTTTACACCACGTAAAGCGAAGAGTTTGGCCATGTCCAAAGTTGGTATCATGTGGCCATGAGCCATGAATGGGAAGAAGAACACATGAAGCTGACCCATTTGCCTGTCGATCAAATGATGAAAATGCTAGCAGATGATGAAAAGAGAGAGAGAGAGAGCTAAACTTCTCGTGTGATTGACTTGGGATGATATATATATATATATATATATATTAAAACTTAGATTGTTTGTCATCCAAGTTAATAGATGTCATTGCATAGGTCATCTTGGTATTTGTTTGTCATCCAAGGTAATAGATTTCATTGCATAGGTCATCTTGGTCTTTGTTTGTCATCCAAGGTAATAGATGTCATTGCATAGGTCATCTTGGTCTTGAAGCCTTGGTGAATATAAATGCATATATATATATATATATATTCAAACTTAAATTGTTTGTCATCCAAGGTAATAGATGTCATTGCGGAGGTCATCTTGGTCTTGAAGCCTTGGTGGAAAAGAAAAGGAAAAGGAGAAATCATCTGATCATCTTTTTCTTCAGCAGAATTGACAAGTACATGGTTTAAACAATAGGATAATCAAAAGTAGTGTGGTTCTAAGAAAGCAGAAAAAGTGAGAGAACGGGGAAGGTTTTGACACTATTTTGTTATTAGATTGTTGTCTTTCTGAGTTAATGTTTGTAGGGTGCACGGCATGGACTAGAGGAAGAGGACAAAGATTGTTGATTGATAATGCATATGGTTATTCACTAATGCAGACATAATTTAGAAATATAATCTCTTTGAGCGAGGACAATTAGGGTGAGTTTGGAAAATTATCAAGTCAACAAAAACGAAGAACATATCACGTGAAAGAGGAGATGGATTATATTGGTATCTGACTTTAGTAGTTATAAGGTTGACTGATCCTACAATCAAGAGTTGCATTGGATGTTCATATGGTATGCCCCACTACTTTGTCCTAGGTCAGATTTAATTTATACCGTGTTAAAATGTTTTTAAGGTAGGGCATACATTGTATCCCGTAGCGAATAAACTTTGAATATTCCAATAAACCCTTAACTACATATAAAAAATATGAATAATTTTATGTATATTAAATTTGTGCACTAAAATTTGTACTAAATTATCTAGTCATTGAATTAGTAATGAGACAAATGATTTGTTATAAGTTTTGGTGTGCAGTAAGGGTGGGGGTGGGTTATGCAAAGGGGGTAAAGGGGGGTTTGAGCAGAAAGGAAAGAGCTTGGGGTGGGGGGTTATTTGTGTGTGTGTGTGTGTGTGTGTGAGAGAGAGAGAGAGAAATACCTAGCAGTGGGGCGAGACAGAGACCGAGAGAGAAAAAGGAGTGAAAGAGAAAGCCAAAAAAAAAAAGGGAAGAGATGGGGGTAGAGATGTGGCATGAGCCGCATGGCCTCTGACAAGGGGAAAATATGTAGGAATAAATTTGAAACTATGAGCTGGTTTATTATATAAAAGACCCATGGTTTTAATAAGAGAATTTCAAAATGTACATCAACAATTTTAAAAAATTTTGAAGATGTGAAATGATCATCATTATAATATCTGATAAATTTTGAAAATCCAAATATCGCTTTTTGCAAATATAATGTATGATTTTTATGTAAAATTTTATTATTCAAGCACTAATTATTATAATATTTCATCCTCTTTCATTATTTGTTCAAGAAATCATGTTTGAATTTGGACCTTGGACCATTCCTGATCAGTGCAGCTGTAAATGCAATAACAAAAAGTGTACAAATTTTCTACATTGTCAAATTACACAAGAGGACAATCTGAAGTTGACCTTTCTCTCTCTTATCACCATTACTTCGAGAGGTGGGGGACAAGTGCAATATTAGTGTGGACTTGACTACCAGAAAAGAAAATGCTACTGTATCTTTAAAATTTATTATTTTATTAAGTATTTATATAATTTTTATGAATTATTTTATGACCAAAATATTTTACTTTTGTGAGTGACTTATCATTGTTATGGGCATAATTATCAGAACTGAACTGGACATTGGACCGGTAGAGAGATTGAATTAATAGTTCATAGGTTCAATCGTTAAGTCAATTGATTGGACCAGTCATATAATAAAAAATAATTATTAATAGGAATTAATATATTAAAAAGTTGTAGCAGTTATAAATATAACATATTTTATGCAATAGTCGATCAAATAAAAGTATAAAAATATGCATAATTTAAAGCTGCAACTATTTGCGGTCTATAAGAAGTGTTTTCCAGCCACTTGAATATACGTTGGTATCATATGGCCCTGAGCGCCTGAGCCATCAATAGGAAGAAGAACACATGAAGCTGATCCATTTGCCTTTCGATCAAATGATGAAAATAAGAGAGAGGAACTGAGCAAAACTTCATGCGTGATTGACTGGGAATGAGTCTGAGAAGATCAAGCTTTTCCTATATACGCTGTTTAATTGCCCACAGGACTCGAGAGCTTTATGACTTTTGTTGGAATTTGAGCCAAACTTTAATTTATTGGGTAATTAATGTGAGAGTAATAATAAACAATTGATAGGTTTATTAGTGATCTAATTAAATAGGTTATTTTAAAAGAATTTAAATATACCATAAATAGGTATATTATACATATAATAGGAAATATAAAAATTAAGTTATATTTGAATAGGTTTAAGTTACAATATTTTATCCCCATAAATAAGAGTGTGTATTATGTAATCAGTTACCAGATAATCAATTTTTCAATAAATAGTATATTGATGTAGGTTTTTGGTCCGTGAATGTAGGTACAGTGTATCAAAGTAAGAATGTTAACTTAATCACGTTATATCTTTGTGTCATGTTTTTACTATTTTCCTATCCTTGAATTTCTATTTACCGATAAGTATTAGTTGTATTAATTATACGCTGTGCAAAACTAACAAGTAATATCAAAACTATGTTCCAACAATTTTAATGTCAAAAAGATAAATTTGTAAATTCGTCATGTCTGTCTACAGATATTATTATAGAAGTATTCTGTGATGAAGTGCCACACGTCGAAGAAAATATCAGCTGGAGCCAACTTGAATCTCTTTATAGCCTTGTAATGCTTAGGTAATAGATTTGTATTGCATGAGAGAGAGAGAGAGAGAGAGAGAGAGAGAGAGAGCAATAGTCATAGACTCTATTTTGTGTTCCTAGAAAGCAGAACAAAGTAAGAGAACGCGGAAGACTTGGTCACTATTTTGTTATTAATTAGATTGTGGTTTTTCTAGCGCAGGTTTGTGGGGGTACTCGGCATGGAAGAGAGCAAAATGACATCGAATAGTGGTATAATATATATGGTTTTCATTGACATAATCTCTATGTGAAGACGACTAGAATATCGAAAGAGGTACATTTTTAAAAATTATAAATATTTTAGAGATAATAAGATGTGGGTACATTTTTTAAAACTTATTTGACTTTAAGTACCATTTCTAAACTTATCTTCATTTAAGTCATCTTTTTCATCAAATAGTTGTCAATAAGTACACATTTTTTTTTATACTTACCAAAAAAAATTTACACATTTTTAAAACATTTTCAAATTCTTTCTAAAATGTATTCCATAATTACTCCTACCATAAATAGTGCATACCTACTTGAATGTGAGACTTTCAAAATTCCTTTTGATATTTGTATATCATTTAAATTTTAAAATTTCACACACACACAGTAATACAGTGACATCAAACAGTGACACGCTCAACAAAAATATTTGTGTTATTGTTTGATGTTACTATTTTTTTGTTAAGTGTGTTATTGTTTGATGTTATTATTATTTTGTTGAGTGTGTTACTATTTGATGTTACTCTTTTTTTTTGTTGAACGTGTCACTGTTTGATGTTACTATTTTTTTGTTTAGCGTGTCACTGTTTGATATTACTGTATTACGTGCATGTGTGTGTGTGTATATATATATATATATATATATATATATATATATATATATATATATATATATATATATATATATATATAAAATTTTAAAATTCAAATGATACACAAATATTAAAAGGAATTTTGAAAGTCTTACATTCTAATCTTGAAAGTCTCACATTCAATTAGGTATATACTATTTATGGTAAGGGTAAAAGGGCTTTTATGACTTTTTTTTGGCATATGTACTTCTATCCCAATTATTTTAAAAAATGTACTTTTATCCTATTAAATTTTTTGAGAGGTACCAGCCTCCCTAAGCCCCAATATTTCAAGGTAAAGTATAATGTTTTGTAGGTGGAAGTTAATTATAATTCTAAAAATATGATCGGTGACAAGAAAAACCTCCCACAGCTTCATGATCAAAGTATCAAAACTTGGGGTGCCTACCCTCTAATGATCAAGTCCTTATCCTTCATTCTATCTTCAAATTCTTTGGGCAACCACTTTTCACCATCTTCTTCATTCTTTCTTTTTCAGACAACCCAGATAAACTGTTGTCCGAAAGATTCAAATCCTATCGCGACATCTTATAATTGAGAAGCAGTAAAATTGGTTATTTTTCTTTTCATCCATATTGACTAGTCTATTTCCAAACCATGTCAAATCAATATAAATGAAGAAAATGTGTTTTATTTTTTTTATTGATAAATAGAAATGAAGAATATGTAATGTGAAAGAAAAGGATAGATAGAAGAAAATATTTTTTTGACACTTTTTGTACCTAATTTAGTGATATTATTTATTGATATGATGGATCATAGCAGTGGGTCTCAACTAATAGTTGGGTCCATGTCAATCTAATGACAAAAAATGATAAGATTAGAAAATAAAGTCACTAATAAAGTCTATAAAACATTTTCTAACTCCAAAATCATTAAGATTTGAATGAGAAATTATGTCTCAAAGCGATCTATTTGAAATGATAAAATAAACTAAAATTAGTGTAATAAAATAAGGTTTGTCCCACATTGAAGAAAGATCAACATTTTAGTAAGTTAATATTCTCCTAGTTGGCTACTTGGGTTTGGGCCCCAAGGGGTACCACATTTTTGTGAGCGGGGCGAGCACCTATATTACCTTGGTTATCACGAGATGCCCGCCTCGCCACGACTCGGCTAGAGCTCGGGCGAAAAAGCGATAGTCTTTTTTGACAAAATTTATGTGGAGCGGTGCAAGTCATGGGTCAAATCAATTAGATCGAAACATGCATCAGAATTAAAAATCCCAATTGAAATTTAAATCCAATCAGATTTTTAAAATTTCTATCTGCTACTTTTGAATTTGGCGCCAAAAAGGGTCTAGATTCATTCCATGGGTCTGTTTCCAGAGTGACAATTTATCCAGGAGGTGCCTCTAAAATGTTTAGATTAAAGAGTGTTTCTCTTCAAATTAAACAATGGCAATCCATGCCTTTTCGCAATCTGAACAACCATTAATGGTCTATAAATAAACTGCCTCTTTGCTATTTCATTTCATCCCATTCTAGATTCCAATTTTAAAATTTCTCTCTCTATCTCACTCTCTCTCTACATATTGTTGCATTCTTTTTTGGTTTGGTTCAAATATAAACACAAGTTGTGTTCGCTCGAATCTTGAAGATTTAAGTATTGTTTTTTTAAGAAGGAAAATTCATTCTATTTTGGTAGACAATTGCTCATTCACCTTGAGCACTGAGAGCGAGTAAATTTCTTTTAAGGAGATTGTGTTTCACAAGACTCGGATTGAAGTTCTGATTTTTCTTTTTTTTTTGTTCGTGCTTAAGTGTGTACATGTAAGTGCACTGTTTTAATTACACATTTTCTAATTATATACACAATTTCTGTTACAACTATTTGGATACTAAACATTATTACATTACTATACCTCTAATCTTCTACCAATGAAAGCAAGACCTAAATAAAATTATTATATTCTTTTTTTTTTATTATTTTCATGATCAAGATAACAAGAATATTCCGAATCAAAGTACTATCCTTGACAAATATATGACTTAAGGGTCCAACTACGAAACTAAAAAATTATTTTTTCATATTGTACATTCTATTTTTCTACAATCCATAAAATTTTGTATGTTTTATTGTTTCTCTTTACTTTAATATTTTCAAAAGGAACAGTCACAAATAAATTAATCAACACAAAATCAACGACTTGGATTCATTTTTTAGTATAGTAGTCATACTTTTTTTGTGTGGATACAGTAAACGTTATCCTATCAAACATTATAATAGTCAAAAAAAGTGGGGTCCTAGAAAGCAGAAAGTGAGAAAACCATGAAGATTTGGACACTTCTTCTGCAAGGGCATCTTCAATTGGATTGCTCTCTCTCTCTCTCTCTCTCTCTCTCTCTCTCTCTCTCTCTCTCTCTCTCTCTCTCTCTCCTTTTTTCCCGGTGAAGTTGAGGTCTGTTTTTAGAGTAATTTTTGAATGTAACAGTTACACCGGATCAATATTATCACGTGATGTAATTGCCCAATAATAAACAACAAGTTGACAAAATAGATCCCACTTTTTGAATGTGTTGCAGTTACTATTTTATATAGAGAGATGATTATTTGAAGGAGTAGGTTCATTTTGCTCACTTATTTGTTTATTATGAGGGATTATATCACGTGCTAATACTGACGTGATATAAACATTATATTGTATAGGTTAGGAAGAAGGGAAGAGGACAAAGAGCAGTGATAAGCAATATTCAATGGTCCAATATGGCCGGTTGGTTATTTTTCTTTTCATTCATATTGAGTCTACTTCCAAACCATGTCAAATCAATATAAATTAGAAAATGTGTTTTTTTTTATAAATAGAAATGAAGAAAATGTAATGTGTAAGAAAGGGATAGATAAAAGAAAATATTTTTTTTGACACTTTTTGTACCTAATTTGGTGACCTTATTTAGTGATATGATTGATCATAGCAATGGGTCTCAACTAATAGTTGGGTCTATGTCAATCTAATGATAGAAAATAATAAGGTCAACAAATAAGATCACTAAATAAAGCCTATGTAACATTGTCCAACTCACCCCCACGCAATATCATAATAATGATACAAATACATTTTGTAGTTTGCGGGTATATCTATATTTATACAACTTCTAAATATCACTATAAGTGAAAAACTTTTAATTACAATTTTTACCCTTATACAATCTTATAAAGTCATTTTTGTTTTATTTTTGAACAAGATAAAGTCATTTTTGTTAACCTCATCTTTTTTACCATATTAGTTCATGCACACAAGCATTGCGCGTGGACTATTTTAAGTATCAATTTTTTTTTTTTTGGTGATAAATATTATGGAGAAATTTATTATTCATATCCTAATGAAATAAGAATACACAAGATCATAAACTGTGTTTGGCCAGAAAAAAAAAAAAAAAAAAAAGAAGAAGAAGAAAACATACAATTCAAGAATGTGATAACTATTCTTTTTTTTTTTTTTTTGAAGAGTATGAGAACTATTCAAAACAATATTTATGTTACATTGACAAATATGTTTTAAAATCATCACTTTAATTCTTAAAAACCATTCAAACCTGCAATTGTTGTATATCTTTTTATTGAATGCTACAATTTGATCATTCTTGTAATTCAACTGGTTGGGCTGTGGAATGTAACACACATAACATTCGGTGTCGCATTCTTCCGCATAGCCTTGGCCCATTAATGTATCTTGTCTATGAATCTAGAGCAAAATATCAACAGAATATCGTCATACTTGATGTCACATTCTTTTGTCAATTATTATCAATAAATGATATTAATGGAAGAACATAACATAACCACTTTGAAACTTCAGAATGCATAATTTAGTGTCACAACGGAAAAGGCATGTTGATTTTATGAAACTTAAACAAACAGTATAAATTTGTTTCACTGGTACATATCAACTCAAGATGACTCCTAGAAGAAAAATGGATAGCTTCCAAGCCCCACTAATATATGCTACAAGAAATAAATAATAAAATATCAAATTATCAAACCAATTTAAGGCTCTAATATTAAAGTATGTCAAATGTGGCATCTTCAAATTAATGGAAAATGTAATACATAGCGAGCTGCTGCAAAACTTTTTCTATAGTAAAGTCGTCAAAAGATGTATACAAATCTTGGCTGCCCAAATCATCGCTGCCTTGGTAATGCAGAAAAGTTCAAAAAATCCTATACCTGCAATTGGTTGCCAATAAACCAAAGAGAATTCTAAAAACAATAAAATTTTTTGAATTTATTTGGCCCAATTTTAGAAAAATTTACCTCCACAATTTGAAATAGCTATTGATGACAAAGGAAGAATGAAGCTAGCAATTGCAGAAGGCTCAAAATATTCACCTCTAAGAACACCTTGACAAACCCTTTTCATCAAAATTTGAGATGAGAAACATCACACAAAGGAAAATGAAAATATTTAACAGAGCTTTATCTTATGATAGCCCTAGTCAACAACTATGACCATTAGTTTTAACAATGGCATCAGGCAATTAAACAGCCCATTGTACATGTCGTTTGCAAATGTTATTACTACAGCCTTTACGTTCAAATAACACTCTTTTGCATTCCTATGACAAGAATAATTGACATAATACGAGGGCATCTATTTGTTGGCACTATTTTGGAGAAAGAAACTAAACAGCTTGACATGACAGACTACACATATATAGACTCAAGAAAATCATTATGGATCAACTTCAGCTTACTCAAATTGCTTTTGGTTGGATATATCTAAGAAGTCCTCCATGTGGGGTTGGAATTTTACATAAGTACCCTTTGGAAGAGTCATATTTTTAACTCGCCCATTGTCTCCTTCAAGTTAAAGTAGATTTTCTATCATCTACAAGAAAGCCCAAAGTGAACTGAAGGGGGAAAGCCTAAATGATGTTATAGTTCTTGACAATTGAACTGATCTAAAGAACCACAAGTACATAGAATTGCTACTAGATGCCTACCAAATATGACATATACCACGCCTTCTTCTACAATGAATGAAATGCTATAGGATCATGTTCAATTTTAGTAGTGCATCAAAATTAAAGAGCAGAAAGGGGGTAGGGGAATCAAAATCATCAACCCAAAAATATCCCAACAAACAATATAAACAAATCAACTAACCAAGGTGATTAAGGGCTGATGGAGGCATTATAACTGAAAGGAACCAAAAAAAAACACAAAATCATGAATCCCAAATACTATAAATTTACCACATGATAATTAATGCACCTCAAATCCCAAATATTTACCATGCCATCTTTAGAACCTGATTACATCCAATTTCCATTAAATTAACATTATTGGTGTGTAGATCATAGCTCCTCACTTACCATGGAGACAAAGAAAAGAATTAATGAAATAAACATAGAACCCGCTTTGACTTTTTTCGGTTTTTGTGGAGGAAAGATGGGGAGAGAAAGGAGAACACAAAATCAATAGCAAAAATAATTACGTGATAGAGACAAATATGATGAGGCCTCTTTAGATTAACATCAAATAATTGAACTCAAATGAAAGCAACAAGAAGAAAAATCAGAATGACCAAACCAAACAAACCTAATTCTTCCTCATTGGATTTGACTCATGAATCTCTTTCAATCTTAGGATTAGAATTTGTTCCGATTCAATAAGAACCTCAATTTGATGTTAATCATCCAAGCATATTGTTGAGAGTGAGAGACTTGAAATAGTGGGCCGTAGACAGAGAGAGAGAGAGAGAGAGAGAGAGAGAGAGAGATAATCAAAGAGGTGAAGGAAGTAACCGGCACTGTATAAAGTGAAGCAACTCCGGTTGAAGGAAGATAAAATACAAAAGGCCTAAATTGCTTCAAATTCCAATTTGTAGCTGATATTGAATGTGAATCCAAGCATTAATGTACAAAATATCTTGACCGTAGAACAATTGTCTCTTTGTCATTGTTAAGAGATTAGGGTAGTATATGTAAATTATTAATAGTGTTAGGGTATTATGTGTAGTTCTTATTATTGTGAGTTAACTATAAATACAAGTGATGTATGAGAGCTAAGTTATGTTTTTTAACCTATCTCTGTTGCTCTCTAATATTGTGTTAATCCTCTAAACTTAACATAGTATTAGAGTATTACGATCATAAATATATATATTCTGAATAAATTAATTGTCTGTTGTGGTGGTACTGTGTTTGTTGGTGGTGGTATGTTGTGGTAGTCTATTGTGGTGGTATTGTGTTTGTCGGTGGTGGTCTGCTGTGTTCGTCGTCGTTTGCGCTGTGACACTGTTGTGGTGTTACTTGTCATGGTGGAGAGGCGCAATCGAAGGCAAATGTGTTTTTAGCCTTCATGGTGGTGGTGTGGCTATTGTGGTGGTGTTGGTGGTGAGGTGCAGTCGCAGGAGTGGTGTTGATGGAGAGGCGCAGTCACAGAAGGGTTCTCTGGAACCCTAATCTCAACAAAGAAGAAGAGCTCAACAGGCTGGGTCAGATCAGGTCAAGCCCATTGAATTAAATTATTTTAAGTCCAAGTAAAAGTCCAGTGGTCCAGTGATCCAAAGTTAGGGGTTCATTTTAAGTTCAAAGTCCAGTGGTCTAACCCTCGGTTCAGTGCAGAGACTCTAGTCGGTCCGGTTCAGCGGTCCAGAGTACCTAGCTGGTCCGGTTCAGTGTTCCAGCAGGTCCAACTGATCCAGTTCAGCGGTTCAGGAAGTCAAACCGGCCTGGTTCTATAATCCAGCAAATAAAACTGGTCCAATTCAGCAACCTAGAGGGCTCAGTCAGACCGGTTCAGTGGTCCAGTCTCCTTTTTCTGTCCGATTCAGTCTTCTAGAGGGCTTAGCTTGACTGGTTCAGTGGTCCAGCTCCCTTTTTCAGATCGATTCAGTGGTCCAGTTCCCTTTTTCAGTCCGGTTCAGTGGTCTAACCTACTTTTTCAGTCCGGTTCAGTGGTCTAACACAATTTTCAACCCGGTTCAGCCTTCCAGCAGACTCTACTGGTCTGGTTCAGTGCTCCTAAGGTCCAGTTCAGCTTCCAGCAGCCTCTAATGGTCCGGTTCAATACTCTAGTGGTCCGATTCAGTCTTCAAACAACCTTATCAGGTCTGATTCTGTTTGGTTCAGGCCCTCAGCCTCTGTCTTTTCTTCTGGTTCAGTATTGCAGCACTCTTTGTTTGTTATTTGCTGCACTGTTATGGAACTCAAGCAAGACACTGGATTGGTTACTATTACTCGAAAGGAGTGTGCCCAGTTCCTATCTCAGCAACAGGCTGTTCCATCTCCCTCCACTACTATTTTTGCCTAATCAGGTATTGCTTCCACTTGTTTATTGTCCTCCAATCGTAGTCCCTAGATCATAGACTCTGGAGCTTCTGATCACATGACTGGTGCGTCTGATATTTTTTCTACTTATCAGTCTGCTACCTCTACACGTAGTGTTACTCTTGCTAATGACACTTGTTCTAAAGTTTCAAGTTTGGGGACTACTAACTTGAGTCCTGATATGTCTTTATCTTCCGTATTATTTATTTCTCAATTTTCTTTTAGTTTACTTTCCATTAGTAAGATTACTCGTTTTTTCAATTGTTTTGTAACCTTTTATCCTTCTTATTGTGTCTTTCAGGATCTTAAAACGAAGAGGAAGATTGGTACAGGGTATGAAGCTGGTGGCCTATATTACTTTGATTTTGATCCACCTACTCGGGCTCTACAGACCTCGTTATCTCCTTTTTAGTGGCATTATTGTCTTGGACATCCTTCTCTCCAAAATCTGAAGAGTCAAGTTCCCAGTCTTAGTTCTGTGTCATCTTTGTCTTGTGAAGCTTGTCAACTTAGTAAGCATCATCGTGTGTCATTTCAGTCTCAAGTCAATAATCATGTGTCTAGTCCATTTGAGTTGGTACATTCTGATGTATGGAGTCCAATAAAGAATATTTCATCTAATAAATATCCTTATTTTATGTTATTTGTGGATAACTATTCTCGTGTGACTTGGTTGTTTCTAATGAAAGCTTGATCTGAATTATTCTCTATATTTGAGATATTTCGTAAGGAAATAAAAACTCAGTATGGGTGTCGTATCTGTATTTTACGTTCTAATAATGCTTGAGAATATGAATCTGATCATTTTTTAGCTTATCTTAGTAAAATTGGCATTATTCATCAGACTTCTTGTGCTTATACCTCTCTACAAAAATGGTGTTACTGAACGCAAAAACCGTCATTTGTTGGAAGTTACCCGTGCCCTGTTATTCCAGATGAATATTCTCCGATATTTTTGGAGTGATATTGTTCTTACTGCTTGTCATCTTATTAATCGTATGTCATCCTCTGTGTTAAATGGGCAAAGTCTATATTCTGTCCTTTTTCCTGGTAAGCCTTTATTTTTCCTGACTCCTAAGATTTTTGGATATGTTTGTTATGTTCACAATTTGGGTCAAGGGTTTGACAAACTTGACCCTTGAGCTATCAAATGTGTATTTCTTGGTTATTCTCTCACGCAGAAGGGGTATCGTTGTTACAGTCCTTCTCTACACCGTTACTTTACTAGTGCCGATGTCACATTTGAAGAATCTGTTTCATACTTTTCAGTACCTTTTCAGCCTTTGGATATGGGCTTTGGATCATCTCCTATACCACCATCTCTTTCCTCATCTTTAGACATTCCGCTACTCACTGTGTTACCATCTACTTTACCTCTACATGTCTACTCCTATCGTCCTCGCCCATCGACTGAGGTGCCCGTACCGTCTTCCTTGCCACCTTCTGAACCTGGTACATCAGGTAATTTAGACACTTTACCTATTGCTCTTTGCAAAGGTACTCATTCATGTGTTACTAATCATCTCATTTCTCATTTTGTTTCATATGATGCCTTGTCTCATGTCTTCTCCTATTTTACTTCTCAATTATCTGCTATATCTATTCCTAAGCATTTACAGGATGCCTTATCTAATCCGGGTTAGAGGAAAGCTATGAAGGAGGAGATGGATGCTTTACATCATAATGGGACTTGGGATCTCGTTCCTTTACCCCCTAGTAAATGAACTGTTGGCTGTCGTTGGGTGTATACTATTAAATTTTATCCAGATGGTTCTGTGGAGCATCTCAAAGCCCGATTTGTTGCAAAGGGCTTTTACTCAAACTTATGGTGTTGATTATGAGGAGACTTTTTCTCCTGTTGCCAAAATTTTCTCTGTTCGTATCTTGATCTCTTTGGCAGTTAATCTTAATTGGCTCTTATTTCAGTTAGACATCAAGAATGCCTTCCTACATGGTGACTTGGTTGAAAAGGTATACATGGAGCAACCACTTGGGTTTACTGCTCAGGGGGAGTATGGTAAGAATGTATGTCGGTTAAAGAAATCTTTGTATGGTTTGAAGCAATCACCTAGGGTATGATTTGGTAAGTTTTCATATGCAGTTTTAGAGTTTGGTTTTTTTTTATGTTAGACAGATCATTTTGTGTTTCATAGACAGACAGATGTTGGATATGTCCTATTGGTAGTCTATGAAGATGATATTGTGATTAGTGGGAATGATTCTGAGGGGATTGTCAAGTTAAAAATATTCTTACATGATCGATTTCATACTAAGGATTTGAGAAAACTCAGGTATTTCTTGGGTATTGAGGTGGCTCGATCTAAACAGGGTATTTGTTTATCCCAAGGGAAATATGTACTTGACATGCTTGAGGAAACAGGTTTGCTGGGTGATAGACCAATTGATGTTCCTATGGATCCGAATTAGAAATTATTGATGGATGATGGTGCATTGTTTGAGAATCTGGATCGGTATCGCAGATTGGTTGGAAAACTTAATTATCTTACTATTACTCGACCAGATATTTCCTATGTAGTCAGTATAATAAGCCAGTTCATGGGGTGTCCTACAGTATCACATTGGGCGGCAGTTACTCCTATTCTGCGATATCTCAAACAAACTCCTGGACTTGTGCTGTTATATCGAGCTAATAGATATCTTAGAGTGGAAGATTTCTCAGATCTTGATTGGGCTGACTCTCCTTCTGATCGGAGATCAACCACTGGTTATTGTACTTTCTTAGGAGGTAACGTTGTCTCATGGAAAAGTAAAAAACAACCCACGGTAGCAAAATCCAGTGTTGAGGCTGAGTATAGGGCAATGACACATACGACGAGTGAGTTGACTTGGCTACTACACTTCCTCCAAGAAATTGAGTTTTCAGTTCAACTTCCTTTACAGTTGTTCTATGACAATTAGGCAGCTATCCATATCGTTGTTAATCCTGTGTTTCACGAGAGAACCAAACATATTGAGGTTGATTATCACTTTATTCGGGACAAGATAGTAGCTGGGAAGATTACGACTCCATTTGTGAAATCTGAAGATCAGCTTGCAGATATATTTACCAAAGCATTGAGTCGTACACGTCTTATAGCTATTTGTTTCAAGTTTGGATTATATGATATATATAGTCCAACTTGAGGAAGAGTGTTAAGAGTATTAGGGTAGTATGTGTAAATTGTTAATAGTGTTAGGGTATTATGTATAATTTTTATTATTATGAGTTAACTATAAATACAAGTGATGTATGAGAGCTAGGTTATATTTTTTAACCTATCTCTGTTGCTCTCTAATATTGTTTTAATCCTCTAAACTTAACAGTCTTTTCATCAGTTTAAAACAAGGAAAAAAGGAAATTAAAAGTAGTATAGTGTGCCTTTTAGGTATTCGAACGTTTTACAAGAAGATGAAAGGTTGTTGCATTATTGCATTAAATAGTATTCATTTAGTAAAGATTGAGCACTAATCTGGCATTGTACAAAACTAATAATTATGGAAAAAATATATTTTTCACTTTACCAGCCTTTTAGAAGTAATATAAATATAGATATAGATAATGGAATTGAGAATGAGAAAGACAACCAATTAAGAGAAAAGTAAGACTTTACAAATTCTAAGCATAAATATGAAGTTGCAGCCGGTTATCAATTGGAAGTGGAATCACTTCCTATTTATTTATACTAACTGTGTAATATAAAATTCTCAATTTTTGAAAAGTGAATACTCGTATTTAGTTTTTCTACACATTTGTTTCTCTATCATCCCTTACTTTTTTCTGCTATTTTAATATCAATTTTATCCTTTACCATTAATGGTTTGTAGTTAATCCATCGATTAATACATTAGCTAGTAATTTAATGATCTCTCCCCTTTCGTATTCCCAATAACATCACAGGTCAATGCTACATTTGTCTCTTGAATTGCCTATTTTCGTACTACAAATTACATTTGCTCTATGCATTAATCAGATCTGTGCTAGGAGATCAAATTGGAATCATAAAAAGGTTTATGGGGGTAGGCATATTGTTGATCATGGAACATTCTTTGACCTTAACAGCCCAACAACATGCAACCCTAAGGTAACAGAAACTATATACATCCTATTCTACAGTCTGATTTTTGGATTGGGCTAATGGAATGTTCTGACTAATTTTGGTGGAAAAGAACAAATGAGAAGGTTGAAGGGTATTGATACGATTGAATTGAGTTTTTTTGGTTTTGGCCTTTTTGATTCTTGTTTGGGTCTATATTTTTTTTGATCAATTGCTTTTTTAATTTGATGAAAAAATGTTTATTTTGTCTGAAATGGTAAACTTGATAATGGGTTTGCATTAATCTAGAATATCTGATGAGGAATAGTTAAAATACTTCAATGGCGTTTGGAACTCAATTCTTCAATCAAAGCATTCAAATCAGAGAAAGATGATCCACCATCTTCAACTGCCTTCCTCGCTGCCTCCTTAAACCCCTTTGCTTTCTTGTAATCTCCTCAGCTTCTTCCCCCACCATTATCTTCTTCACAGCTCTTTCAATGGCGTTACTTTTTACTCCCTCACTATCCAACATATTCCACTCCTTGGCCTCAACACTAAACCCAATCTTCAAAACCTCAGTCACCAACTTTTCATTATAAAACTGCTCAGCAAATAACGGCCATGTCACCATTGGAACCCCAGCAGAGATACCTTCTAAGGTTGAGTTCCACCCACAATGAGTCACGAAACCTCCAACTGCTTCATGATCAAGTATCAACGCTTGGGGTGCCCACCCTCTTATAATCAAGCTCTTACCCTTCATTCTCTCTTCAAATCCTTTAGGTAACCAATTTTCATCATCTTCTTCATCTTTCCCTTTTCGGACAACCCAGATAAACTGTAGTCCAGAAGATTCAAGTCCTATCGCAATCTCATAGAGTTGAGAAGCAGTAAACTTAGCTGTGCTTCCGAAACACACGTAGATAACTGAATTTGGTTTCTTGGAGTTAAGCCATTCGAGACATTCATGTTCATCAATGGAAGCTTTCTTTTCTCTGTGCACTTTCTCTTCAATATCCCTATTGCAGAGAGAAAGTGGGCCTATATGCCACGCCCTTCTGCCCAAAACATTGGTGTAATGAGCAGCATAATCAGGTTCAAGCTCGTAGAAGCTGTTCACTACGACACCATAACTCTTCAGCTCCGATTCCTTCATTTGATTCATCATCTTTTGCCAGTCATTTTCAGTCTCTTCTCGTTCACGATCAGCCACTTGCGTTCTCATCAACTTGATCTCATGTGGGAGATTAGGCAAAACAAACAGTTCAGAATCAGAAGAAACGTATTTGAAAGGCTTGTAGAGTCTCATGCTCTCTAAAGCACACAAGGCAAAATAGCTAATTCCATGGAAAATTAGTCTTGGAATAAAAAATTTGGCTGCAGATTCTGTGGTCCATGGAAAGAACATATCGGAGATTAGGCAATCGGGACGGCGCTCCCGGAGGACTTGCTCGAAAGGTTCTTGAAGCATGGCTATGGCCCTCTGGAACTTGGGTAGCATGTTGTCAGAGGTCAATTGATCAGCACTTTCACAACCTTCCGGCAAACCGACCTCGACGGCTGGGAATTTCATGATATGAAGGCAAATCTCCATGCCCAAAAGCTTGGTTCTTTCAATGGTTTTAGAGAAAACAGATGCGTTGAGAGGAGTTGTGATTATGGTAGTTTTTGCACCGCGTGAAGCAAAGAGTTTGGCCATGTCCAAAGTTGGTATCATGTGGCCATGAGCCATTAATGGGAAGAAGAACACATGAAGCTGACCCATTTGCCCTTTGATCAAATGATGAAAGTGGTAGCAAATGAAAATAAGACAGAGAGAGAGAGTGATAGAGTAAAAATTCTTATGTGATTGACTGGGGATGAGTGTGAGAAGAATAAGTTGTACATATATATAGGCTGTTTAATTACCGGGACTTGAAAGCTTTGTGATCTTAAATGCCATTAATGAGCAAATTGAAACTTGGATTGTTCGTCATCCAAGGTAAATAGATGTCATTGCATAGGTCATCTTGGTCTTGAAGCCTTGGTGAAAAGGAAAAGGTGAAATCATCTAATCATCTTTTTCTTCTGCAGAATAGTGTACGTGTTTTAAGCATTAGCATAATCAAAAGCTGTGTGGTTCCATGAAAGCATAAAAAGTGAGAGAACGAGGAAGATTTAGACACTATTTTGTTATTAGATTGCAGTCTTTCTAAATTAATGTTTACGGGGTATACTAATGCGGACATAATTTAGAGACATAATTTTTTTGAGCGAAAACAACTTGGGTGAGTTTGGAAAATTACAAATATTTTATGGCTAAGTTATAATATTTTGTAGGTGTAAATTCAACTCTAAAAAACATTATTAATCACGTGCGATAAAAAAAACTTTCGGTGCTTGGAAGACACACGGTAATAATGCCATGTCCCTTAGACCAAATAACAATTTGTCATAAATCTTGTTTAACCAAGGAAGGATCAGCCACGGTCCGCGGTCCACGGTCCAGGGTCCAATATGGGTGGTTGGTCATTTTTCTTTTTTTTATATTGATAAATAAAGAGTACTTGTATTTTGACTTAAAAATTTGATTTAATCGGTTTTGATTTAATGTTGTGATACCATTATAACTATTTAATTAACAATAAATTTTAATATTTTATAGAATTCATATTTAATTTAATGACTAGAAAAAATTAGGTCGATAAATTAGATTTAAATAATATTTTTCATAAATAAATAGACCCTAAATTTAGTCAACACAATCGAAGGACATGTTACGTGATAGGGGATGGATTTTACTGGTGTCTGAGTTTAGTGGTATAAGTTTGACTGATCCAAGGATCAAGAGTTGCATTGAATATAGATAATTCTATGTGCATTAAAATTTGCACTAAATGAGTTGTAATCGTTGAATCGGTTATAGAATCTATTAATCCAACTGAGTATAAGTGACTTATTACAAATTTTAGTGTATATTTTTTGTGCGCATAGCATTACTCAAGAAATATTCTAGTGCAAGTTTAAGACAATGTGCTCTATTCATAGAATCTAATATAGCAAAAAAAAATATTGAATAAAAAATGTTGAGACAATTTCTATTGGGATGGACTATGGATTTGAGTCATAGCACATGGTTTCATAAAACTGCAAGATTTTTTCGATTTAAATTAAACAGGTTTTACATAACAAGATTTAACTTAGCATATTATATTCGATATGGGTAGAAGAAGAACCCGACTTGGTATTTATAAAAAAAATAGAGGAAGCAGAACCAAGTCAAGATGACAGATTAGGGGTGTCAATTTGATCCGTTACACATAAACTCAACCTAACACAAAACTAAAAAATAACACAATTAGTTGGCACAAATAATAAATAAGTCAAATTAAAGTTTGACATGAATAATACGATTAACAGGTATTGTAAATAAAAAATAAAATAAGAATTTTATAATTTTTTAAATAAGATAGAGGTAGAGGAGAGAGAAGCAAGAGATAGTGTATATTAATAGGATTGTCACATTAAAGAGTGTATTTGTGGAGTTATTTGACATTGAGAGTCATGCAAAAAATATGATATGTTTGGACCAAAAAAAATTAGAATAAATTAAATAATATTAGATTTAATTAATTAAAAATTATATTAGTCTCAACTGTTATTATACTTTTATAAATGTGCAATTTAAATTATTAACTATAATCCACACTACTAATAAAAGTTTCTTAAATAAAAAAATTTTGATTATCTATTTTACCCTTATAAAAAAATTTTAATTACCACATTATATTTCCATAAATAAATATCTAAATTACAATCACGTCCTTATGTATTTAAATTTTCAATTTACCCTCTAATATTTCTTTTACTTCTTTATTATCTTTGTATAAATATCAACATCTATAAAAAAAATTAATTGACTACGTTACTCTTAAAAAAATATATGCATCATTATAGTTTTCAATAAAGTGTTCAAAAACTTCATCAATAAATCCTATTTTTTTCAAATACATAGATAACATTATGACTATATATATGTATTTTTTTTCATTTATACTACTAATAAAAAATAAAACTTTTGTCTTAGCATGACAAATTTTTGATTCACTATTTTACTCTTATAAAAAATTTTAAATACCACACTATATTTCAATATTTGAATATCTAAATTGTCATCATATACTTATATATTTAAATCTTCAAATTACCCCTAATATCTCTTTTAATTCTTTATTTACTATGTATAAATATCAGTATCTATGAAAACTTTTTAATTAACTACATTACCTTTAAAACATATATGCATCTCTACAATTTTTAATAAATCGTTCAATTTAAAAAAAAAACTTTATCAATTTAATATTACTCATTTTAAATATAAAAATAACATTATCATTACATATGTGTATTTCTTTTATCCAAAATTTCAACCATTTAATTTTTAAGATAAAAAAATAATCTTTTACATAGTTTTTTTAAAATAATTTATATTAAATCAACATAATTCTTCAATCACAATAAAATTTTCATATTTTATTAAGAGCATATATAAAAAAAATTATATTGTATTTTTAAGTAAAACTTGAATTTTAAAACTTTAATATTCTTTTAAAATATATATATTATAGAGTAGTATATTATATTTTTAAGGTGAATCACACTTTTAATCCCTAAAATATGCATATTTTGTCAGTTTGATTTTCATTGTATCAATTTGATCGTTAAAATATTTAGTTAATGTTTAAATGATATATATACAAACAATCTGTTAAATGTTTTATAGAAATAATCACGTGATATTATTTGTCAGAATAACATTTGGTTATTGTCGTAAAAAAACTTAATGGACCATTTGGTTAGGGACCATTTAAACAAGAATTAAATATTTTAGGGACCAAATTAATAAAATTTATATACTGATGACTAAACTGACAAAAAATGCAAACTTTAGAGAACCAATGTATTATTAATCCTATATTTTATCCCTATTAATCTAAGTAATTATAGTAAGCATTGATTAGAATATAAAAAATTAATTTTATTTTATTTAATGAATTATAAGTTGAAACATAATCAAATGAATTTCAAATAAATTATTTTTATCTTTTTTTATACTTAAAATAATAGGTTGTTAGGAACAAACAATATCTTCAAATTCTACAATATAATACGAGCAATAAAAATATAATTTTAATAAATTTAAAATAATATTTAATATAGATACACATATACATATACGTAATATTTTTAATTAATATTTTATATATAAAAAATATTAACGTGTAATGCACGTGGTGCATTACTAGTATTATATAAATATGATTGTCGTCAACTTAATCTGTTTTGTCAAATGTTTTTAAATTGATCAGCGGCAATATTCCACAGTCCAATATGGCTGCTCGCTTATTTTTCTTTCTTCCATGTTGACAAATTGAGTAAACAAATGTCACGTGATAGAGGGGAATGAATTTGCTTGGTGTATCCATTCATGTAGAATAAAATTTATATAACTCTCAATTACCCATTAATTGCGAGTTTCGTTCAAACATAAAAATAATCACCACTAAACCATAAATTTTAAAACGTCAATTTTACAATTCGCTCCAAGTTAACCCGCACCACTGGGCATAGGCTTAAATATAACCTAAATTGAAGAGATAAAACTGAAGGGTCGAATTGGTTTTGTGACTTGTCCTCTCTTTGTTCGCGTGTTCCCACGTTATAGGAATTTGGACGTTTGGACCATTCCTTGTCACTGCAAGCTACAGAAGGGCAAACCACAAGAAGTGTACAAATTTTTTAGGAAAAATTTCATCAACACTTCTTCTAATTTATTATATTTTTAAATTTATTTATTTTTATGTATTAAAATTTGAGCCTATTAAAAGTCTCTTATGTGCTAGAATTCAAGCCAATTTGAACTCTACTTGAACTGTTAGTCCTGATTAAAATTTATTTTGAATCGATTAAAATTTATATTTTTTTATTTATTAAAATTCGATTCAACTTAATTATAATTTATTTTTTACGTATTAAAATTTGAGTCAATTAAAATTTATATTTTTTTTGTGTCAAATATCAGACCCATTAAAATTTAATGCGAGTTGATTAAAATTTGATTTGAGCCTCAATTAGAATTTTATCGGCTCAAAATAATACGTAAAAAAATATAATTTTTAATCTATTTCAATTTTAATAAATTTAATTAACTCGAATCAAATTCTAATCGGCCCGAATTTTAATAGATACAAAAATTTTTAAAATAGAGGAGATCTCATTTAAGATATATCTATGTAGAGAGGTGTAAATGAAGTTTTTTCTAAAATATATTATGAAAAATTTAATAAAATTACATTCTAATTAACACATTTAATCTGGCACGAGGTGTTATTGAAGATTTAAAAAATAAAGAGCATATTTATGGAAGACATGATAAATTAGGAGGGGTGAGGGTGAAATTTTCCGAATTTTCTACATTATAAAACTAGACGGGAGAACAAAACAAATGGTCTGAACCTGACCCCTCTCTCTCATATCACCAATTCTTTCAGAACATTAGGACGAGAGAGGGGTCGGTGAGAAAAAGAAGATAAGGGAGAGAGAAATAGAGAGATGGAACATCATTCTAGAATATAGGAGGAGGAGACAAAAGAGAGGATGAAGATTCCCATGAGATCCGGAGGGACTTTCACTAGCATTCACCTTATGAGTGTGTTGATTTGGATATAATATGAAATAAAATTTAATAATTAATTATAATTTAATAATTATTCTCCCATTTTTCCCATATTCTGACTATGTTTTGTTTTCTTTTGGAAAAACACTATTATATGTTTGGATCTAAATTTAGAAAAATTGTGAGCTCCATTATCCTAATATAATTTTGTTGTTGGTATTAACTTTGAAAAAACAAAAAAAAACCCCACATTAATATTGACTTTCTTGAATGTCATGTGGTTTTTTTTTTTTTTCACTTTTAATGCTAACACGAACATGTCTCATTTAAGAGTAATACTATTTGGACCTAAAAATTTGATCTAATTTGCTGACATAATGATGTGACTTTAATAGAATCATTGGATCAACACCAAGTTTCAATGTTTGATGGGCTCCACAATCAATCTAAAGGTCATAGTAAATTAGGTCAGAAAAGTAAGTCAGTAAATTAGGTCTCAATAAGATTGCTCCTCATTTAATACCAAAGCAATACCATTGGGACCTAATTCACTATGATCTTTGGATTGACTGTGGAGCCCATCAAACAAATTAAGTCAAATTTTTAGGTCCAAATAGTATTATTTTTAGAGTAATGCTAGATGAACTTAAAAACTAGACTTGATAATTTCAACCATTGAATATGTAATAGGTCTCAATTAATGTTGGGATCTACAGTTAAATCAATGGTTATAATTATCAAGTTTAATTTTTAAATTTAATTTTTAAGTCCACGTAACATTACTCTTACTTTTAATACCATTATATTATGTGAGTCTCTAACAAGGGATCAGTACCAGAAAAATACCCTTTTGCATCGGTGTGACTTGCATTGACAATTTTCAAAGCAAAAAAAAAGTTTTTTACATCGGCATTAGCAACCAAAACAAAAAATCCTTCTTTTGCATCAACATCGACAACAGAAGCAAATATCAAAAAAAAAAAAAAATTGCATCAACAGAAAGGGAAACAAAACCTTGTTAAAATGGCATCCGTTTAATAATATTACTTTGAAACGACATCGTACCTTCTTGAAATATGATGCTCTAAGTCCCCCTATCTCATTCCTCCTTTTTCTCTCATTTGCTTCCCTTCTCTATTCCCCTCAAACGACTAGCCTATTTATTATTATTAAAGATTTTTTATTATTTTTCTTATTATATTACCCCTCCAAGCACTGACCCAAGGATTGAAAAAGTGATATATTGACTCTGTCCCTTGTTCTTGTTGACATCGTTGCTGAATTTTAAAACTATGATTTCTTAATTTATAATTTATCTAGATTAACCCAAACATTATACTATAATAAATATATTCTGTTTGTGTCAAAACATCTAACAAATTTGTGTTAGAATTGATTAATTTAAAGACAAAAAAAATTAATGCAATACAAACAAATCACACACTCCACTGTACCTCTAGCTGAGAACAACAAATTAATAAAGGATATATATGGAGCAGCAGACAATTATAGAAGTGTTTGAATCATAATAAAAATCCTATAAACAACATTATCTATAGAAGATAAGACATGAATTAATACAATCACATATTCTATCCCTCTTCAATGGCGTTTGAAACTCTATTCTTCAATCAAAGCATTCAAATCAGAGAAAGATGATCCACCATCTCCAACAGCCATCCTCGCCATCTCCTTAAAACCCTTTGCTCTTCTTCTTCTTTCCTCAGCTTCTTCTCCCACCATTATCTTCTTCACAGCTCTTTCAATGGTGTCTCTTTTTACTCCCTCACTAACTAACATATTCGACTCCTTAGCCCTAACACTAAACCCCAATCTTCAAAACCTCAGTCACCAATTTTTCATTATAAAATTGCTCTGCAAATACAGGCCAAGTCACCATTGGAACCCCAGCAGAGATACCATCCAAGGTTGAGTTCCAGCCACAATGGGTCACGAAATCTCCTACTGCTTCATGATCAAGTATCATCACTTGGGGTGCACACCCTCTTATAATCAAGTCCTTACCCTTCATTCTCTCTTCAAATCCTTTAGGCAACCACTTTTCGTCATCTTCGTCTTTCCCTTTTCGAACAACCCAAATAAACTGTTGTTCGGAAGATTCAAGTCCTATCGCAACCTCATGAAGTTGAGAAGCAGTAAACTTAGCTATGCTTCCGAAACACATGTAGACAACTGAATTTGGTTTCTTGGAGTTAAGCCATTCGAGACATTCATGCTCATCAATGGAAGCTTTCTTTACTCTGTGCGCTATCTCTTCAATATCCCTATTGTAGAGAGAGAGTGGGCCTATATTCCATGCCCTTCTGCCCAAAACCTTTGTGTAATGAGCAGCATAATCGGGTTCAAGCTCGTAGAAATTGTTCACTATGACACCATAACTTTTTAGCTCCAATTCCTTCATTTGATTTATCATCTTTTGCCAGTCATTTTCAGTCTCTTCTCGTTCACGATCAACACTTGTGTTCTCGTCAACTTGATCTCATGTGGGAGATTAGGCAAAACAAACAGTTCAAAATCAAAAGAGACGTTTTTGAAAGCTTGTAGAGGCTCATGCTCTCTGAAGCACACAAGGCAAAATAGCTAGTTCCATGGAAAACCAGTCTTGGAATATTAAATTTGGCTTCGGATTTTGTGGTCCATGGAAAGAACATATCGGAGATTAGGCAATCGAGACGGCGCTCCCGGATGACTTGTTCGAAAGGTTCTTGAAGCATGACTATGTCCCTCTAAAACTTGGGTAGCATGTCGTCATAGGTCAATCGATCGACACTTTCACAACCTTCTGGTAAA
The DNA here is from genome assembly GCA_963454935.2 of Ilex paraguariensis. Lineage (NCBI taxonomy): Eukaryota > Viridiplantae > Streptophyta > Magnoliopsida > Aquifoliales > Aquifoliaceae > Ilex > Ilex paraguariensis. Next base: position 126,879 of record CAUOFW020000704.1, on the reverse strand, counting down.
TCGACCTCGGCAGCTGGGAATTTCATGATATTGAGGCCAATCTCCATGCCCAAAAGCTTGGTTCTTTCAATGATTTTTGGAGAAAACAGATGCATTGAGAGGAGTCGTGATTATGTTGATTTTTACACCGTGTGAAGTGAAAAGTTTGGTCATGTCCAAAGTTGGTATCATGTGGCCATGAGCCATCAATGGGAAGAAGAACACATGAAGCTAACCCATTTGCCCTTCGATCAAATGATGAAAATGCTAGAAGATGAAAATAAGAGAGAGATAAAGAGATCTAAAATTCTTGTGTGATTGACTGGGGATGAGTATGAGAAGAACAAGGTGTACATATATATAGGCTGTTTAATTACCAGGACTTGAGAGCTTTATGATCTTCAATGCCATTAATGAGCAAATTGAAACTTAGATTGTTCGTCATCCAAGGTAAATAGATGTCATTGCATAGGTCATCTTGGTCTTGAAGCCTTGGTGAACAGGAAAAGGTGAAGTCATCTGATCATCTTTTTCTTCTGCAGAATAGTGTACATGTTTTAAACATTAGGATCATCAAAAGCAGTGTGGTTCCATGAAAGCATAAAAAGTGAGAGAACGAGGAAGATTTGGACAATATTTTGTTATTAGATTGCGGTCTTTCTGAGTTAATGTTTGTGGGGTATACTAATGCGGACATAATTTCTTTGAGCGAGAACGACTTGGGTGAGTTTGGAAAATTACAAATATTTTATGGCTAAGTTATAATATTTTGTAGGTGTCAATTCAACTCCATAAAAAAACACTAGGTAATAATGTCATGACCCCTACACCAAATGACAATTTGTCAGAAGACTTGTTTAACCAAGGAAGGATCAGCCACGGTCCAATATGCGTGGTTGGTCATTTTTCTTTCTTTTATATTGATGAATAAAAAGTATTTATATTTCGTCTTAAAAATTTGACTTAATCGGCTCTGATTCAATGATGTGATATTATTCTAATCGTTTGATTAACAATAAACTCTAATATTTGATAGGACTCATAATTAATTTAATGACTATAATAAATTAGGTTAATAAATTAAATTTAAATAATACTTCTCATAAATAAATGGACTATAAATTTATATCAAGTGAACATAATCGAAGGACATGTTAGGTGATAGAGGGGCTGGATTTTATTGGTGTCTGACTTTAGTAGTTATAAGATTGACTGATCCAAGGAATATAGATATTTGTATGTGCACTAAAATTTGCACTAAATTAATTATAATCGTTGGATTAGTGATGAGACCTACTAATCCAACGACCGTAAGTGTTGTATTACAAATTTTACTGTATATTTTTTGTGCACATAACATTGCTCAAAAAATATTCAAGTGCAAGTTTAAGACAATGTGCTCTATTCATAGAATCTGATATAGCAAAACAAAAATATGGAACAAAAAAAATTGAGACAATTTCTATTGGGATTGACTATGGATTTAACCCATAGCACATGGTTTCATAAAATTGCACTATTTTTTTGATCTAAATTAAACAGTTTTTACATAACAAGATTTGACTCAGTATATTATATCCGATATCGGTAGCAGAATACCCCAACTTGGTATTTAAAAAAAAAATAGAGGAAGCAGAACCAAGTCAAGATGACAAATTAGGGGTGTCAATTTTATCCGTTAACATGAACTCGATCTGACACAAAACTAAAAAATAATACAATTATTTGACACGAATAATAAATGAGTCAAATTAAGGTTTGACACGAATAATATGATTAACAGATACTGTAGATAGAAAATAAATCGTTAATAAATATTGTAAACAGAAACTAAGAATTTTATAATTTTTTTAATAAGATAGAGGTAGAGGAGAGAGAAGAGAGAAGAGAGAGACAGTGTATAATAACCGGATTGTCACATTAAAGAGTGTATTTGTTGAGTTATTTGACATCGAGAGTCGTGAATATGATATTTTTGAACCAAAAAAAATAGAATGAATTAAATACGGTTAGATAAAATAAATTTAAAATTACATTAGTCTGAACTGTTATTATACTTTTATAAATGTGCAATTCATCAGCAATATTCCAAAGTCCAATATGGCTACTCGCTTATTTTTCTTTCTTCCATGTCGACAAATTGAGTAAACAAATGTCACATGATAAAGGGGAATGAATTTGCTTGATGTCTGTCTTAAGGTATACGGTTGATTGATGACTCGAAACAAATGTTCATTTGTTCCAACTACTGTGGCCTGGGGTCTGATCAGTATGTGGTGTCATGTCGAATTTATCTTATACTTAACTTGTGTCGTGATTTTTTTTTTTTTTTTTGGGTGAAGGAATCTCTCCAATACATGATATACTCTATCCATTCCTGTAGAATAAAATTTATATAATTACAATTACCCGTTAATTGCGAGTTTCGTTCAAACACAAAAATAATCACCACTAAAAAATGAATTTTAAGACGTGGATTTTACAGTTCACTCGAAGTTAACCTGCACCACTGGTCATAGGCTTAAATATAACCTAAATTGATGAGATAAAACTAAGAAGGTCGAATGAATTGGTTTTGTGACTTGTCCTCTCTTTCTTCGCTTTTTCCCACATTATATGAATTTCGACGTTTGGACCATTCCTGATCACTGCAACTGCATAAGGGCAAACCATAAGAAATGTCTTTTAGTTTATTGTGTCTTTAAGTGCACTTTTTTTATTATCAAAAATATTAGTGACATTCATTCTAATTTATATTTAAACATCAATGACACTCCCTACCATTAAATCATTATTTGTGATAAAAAATAAATTATGTGAAATACTAAAATTATCCCTGCATAAACTCCAAACATTTTTTTTACATAAAATTCGATTAAAATTTATTTTTCTACATATTAAAATTTGAGTCGAGCTGATTAAATTTTATTTTTTTACATATTAAAATTTTGAGTTATTAAAAGTATTTTACGTATTAAAATTTGAGTCAAATTGAGCTCTACTTGAGCTATTAGCTCTGATTAAAATTTGTTTTAAATTGATTAAAATTTATATTTTTTTTATTTATTAAAATTTGATTCGACTTAATTAAAATTTAATTTTTACGTATTAAAATTTGATTCAATTAAAATTTATATTTTTTTGTGTCAAAAATCATAACGATTAAAATTTGATTTGAGCCTCAATTACAATTTTAATCGGCACAATTTTTAATACATAAAAAAATATAATTTTTAATCGTTTTAAATTTTAATAAATAAAAAATAAATTTTAATTAGCTCGAATAAAATTCTAATCAACCCGAATTTTAATAGGTACAAAAAATTTTAAAATATAGGGGTCTCATTGAAAATATGTCTATCTAGAGGTGGTGTATAGATGATGTTTTTCCTAAAATATATTATGGGCAATTTAGTAAAATTATATTTTAATTAACACCATTAATCTGACATGAGGGTGTTATTGAAGATATGATAAACTAAAAAGGATGAGAGTGAAATTTTTCCAATTTTCTACATTGTCAAACTAGACGAGAGAACAAAACAAATGGTCTGAACCTGGAGTTAATATTGAATGCAACGATGATAAAATGTTATCATTAATGATATGATATCACCAATTAATAATAAAACTCTGAATGAGAAAGGTGAATCCCACTTGAACTTATATGACAGGAGGGGATGAAGTTATTTGTTTACAAGGCTGATTAGTTATTAATTTTTGTGAGCTTCTTCTACTTATTTATTTTAGTATCATTAGTTAATGATATCACATCACCTTATCACATAATATAACCGTGACTATTTTCTCCTCAACCTCACATTTCTCTCTCTCTCTTTTCACCAATTCTTTCAGAAAATTAGGACGAGTGAGGGGTGTGTGAGAAAAAGAAGATAAGAGAGAGAGAAGAAGAAGATTAAGATGGAACATCCTTCTAGAAGACAGGAGGAGGAGACATAGAGAGGATGAAGATTCCCATGAGATCCGGAGGGACTTCACTAGCATTCACCTTATGAGTGCGTTGGTTTGGATACAATTTGAAATAAAATTTAATAATTAATTATAATTTAATAATTATTCTACCACATTTCCCATATTCTGACTATATTTTGTTTTCTTTTAAAAAGACACTGTATTATGTTTGGATCTAAATTTAGAAAAGTTAAGACCCCTCATCCTAATATAATTTCTTGTTGGGTTGGAGGTTAATGTATGATATTAACTTTGAACAAACAAAAACACCCAATCTTAAAAAACATGTCCACACTAAACAAGTTTCATTTAATACCATTATATGATCTGAGTCTCTAGCAAGGATCACTACAAGAAAAATACCTTTTTGCATCGGTTTGATTTGCATCAACAACATGTTGAAGCAAAAATAGAAGGTTTTTTGCATCAGCATTAGCAGCCAAAACAAAAAAATCCTTCTTTTGCATTGACAATAACAACCGAAGCAAATATTTATAAAAAAAACAACCAAAGCAAAAAAAAAAATTGCATCAACAGATAGGGAAACAAAAACTTGTTAAAATGGCATCATTTTAATAATATTCCTTTGAAACGTCGTTGTACCATCTTGGAATATGATGCCCTAGGTCCCCCTATCCCATTCCTCATTTTTCTCTCATTTGCTTCCCCTCTTTATTTCCCTCAAGCGATTATTGTAGTCTTTTAGCCTATTTATTATTATTAAAAATTATTTATTATTATTTTTTATTATATTAGTCATCCAAACACTAACCCAACAAGTGATCCATTGATTCGGTCTCTTACTTGATTTAATGTCGGGGCTAGATTTTATAGCTATGATTTCCTGAATTACAATCTATGTAGGTTAACCCAAACATCATATTGTAATAGATATATCCGGCTCGTGTCAAAACATCTGACAAATTTGTGTTAGGATTGAGTAATTTAAAGACAAATATAAAATAACGCAATACAAACACAAGTCACACACTCATGACTCAACTGAGACAAGTCACACACTCACGACACAAATCACACACTCTTATCAACAACATCATCTATGGAAGATAAAACATGAATTAACACAATCACATATTCTATTTGTCTTCAATGACATTTGGAACTCAATTCTTCAATCAAAACATTCAACTGAGAGAAAGATGATCCACCATCTTCAACAGCCTTCCTTGCCATCTCCTTAAACCCATTTGCTCTTCTTCTTCTTTCCTCAGCTTCTTCCCCCACCATTATCTTCTTCACAGCTTTTTCAATGGCATCACTTTTCACTCCCTCACTCGCCATTATATTCCATTCCTTAGCCCCAACACCAACCCCAATCTTCAAAATCTCAGTCACCAACTTTTCATTATAAAATTGCTCCGCAAATGTAGGCCATGTCACCATTGGAACACCAGCAGAGACACCTTCCAAGGTTGAGTTCCACCCACAATGAGTCATGAAACCTCCAATAGCTTCATGATCAAGTATCAAAACTTGGGGTGCCCACCCTCTTATAATCAAGCCCTTACCCTTCATTCTCTCTTCAAATCCTTTAGGCAACCACTTGTCGTCATCTTCGTCTTTCCCTTTTCGAACAACCCAAATAAACTGTTGTTCGGAAGATTCAAGTCCTATTGCAACCTCGTAGAGTTGAGAAGCAGTAAATTTAGCCATGCTTCCGAAACACATGTAGATAACTGAATTGGGTTTCTTGGAGTTAAGCCATTGGAGACATTCATGTTCATCAATTGAAGCTTTCTTTCCTCTGTGCGCTTTCTCTTCAATATCCCTATTGCAGAGAGAGAGTGGGCCTATATGCCATGCCCTTCTACCCAAAACCTTTGTGTAATGAGTAGCATAATTGGGTTCAAGCTCGTCAAAGCTATTCACTACAACACCATAACTCTTCTGCTCTGATTCCTTCATTCGATTCATCATCTTTTGCCAATCATTTTCAGTCTCTTCTCGTTCATGAGCAGCCACTTGCATTCTGATCAACTTGATCTCATGTGGGAGATTAGGCAAAACAAATTGTTCAAAATCAGAAGAGACATTTTTGAAAGGCTTGTAGAGTCTCATACTCTCTGTAGCACACAAGGCAAAATAGCTAGTTCCATGGAAAACCAGTCTTGGAATATCAAATTTGGCTGCAGATTCTGTGGTCCATGGAAGGAACATACCGGAGATTAGGCAATCAGGACGACGCTCATGGAGGACTTGTTCAAAAGGTTCTTGAAGCATGGTTGTTGCCCTCATGAACTTGGATAGCATGTCGTTTGAGGTCATTTGATCAGCACTTTCACAACCTTCCGGCAAACCGACCTCGGTGGCCGGGAATTTCATGATATGGAGGCCAATCTCCATGCCCAAAGGCTTGGTTCTTTCGATGGTTTTGAGGAAAACAGACGCATTGAGAGGGGTCGTGATTATGGTGATTTTTACACCGCGTAAAGCAAAGAGTTTGGCCATGTCCAAAGTTGGTATCATGTGGCCATGAGCCATGAATGGGAAGAAGAACACATGAAGCTGACCCATTTGCCTCTCGATCAAATGATGAAAATGCTAGCAGATGAAAATAAGAGAGAGAGAGAGAGAGAAAGAGAAAAAGAGAGAGAGACCGGGCTAAAACTCTTGTGTGATTGACTGGGGACAAGTATGAGTAGAACAAGATGTACATATATATATATATATATAGGCTATTTAATTACCAGGACTTGAGAGCTTTATGATTTTAAATGCCATTAATGAGCAAATTCAAACTTAGATTGTTCGTCATCCAAGGTAAATAAATGTCATTGCATAGGTCATCCTTGTTTTGAAGCCTTGGTGAAAAAGAAAAGAAAAAGAAGTACATGGTTTAAAATAGTACAAGGTTTACCTTCAAAAAAAAAAGAGTACATGGTTTAAACAATAGGATAATCAAAAGCAGTGTGCTACCAAGTAGGGGCCGAGTCGGAAAATTGTTTCAGGGTGGACACCGTATATTTTAATCAGTTTAATTTTTTTCTTATAATTGATAAAAATATAATAATGTGTTTATATTTAATTATATCTTATTTAATTCTTAAAAATTCATTAAACTTAAAAGACTAAAATTGCTAAGCATAGTAGATACAAACAACAAAAAAAAAGACCAATTATATCATTTTACTGAACAAAGACTAATCAAAACTATTTAGAATTGATTTTGATAAATTTTTATACGTTGAAAGACTCGCATTAATTTTATTATTATTTATATCTACAATTATATTATCACTTAAATATTTATCATTCATTCAATTACACAATTTTTTTTAAGGGTGGGCAATGCCACCCCCCCCCCCCCCCGCGGGGAATATAGTGGCTCTGCCCCTGGTTCCATGAAAGCAGAAAAAGTGAGAGACCGAGAAAGGTTTGGACACTATTTTGTTATTAGATTGCGGTCTTTCTAGGTTAATGTTTGTGGGAGTACACGGCATGGACCGGAGGAAGATGAAAAAGAAAAGTTGAAAGATAATACATATGGTTATTCACTAATGCTGACATAGTTTAATAACATAATCTCTTTGAGTGAGGACGACTAGGGTGAATTTGGAAAATTACAAATATTTTATGGCTAAGTTATAATATTTTGTAGGTGTCAATTCAACTCCAAAAAACATTATTAATCACGTACCACAAAAAAAACACTAGATAATAATGTCATGACTCCTACACCAAATGACAATTTGTCATAAGACTTGTTTAACCAAGGAAGGATCAGCCACGGCCCACGGTCCAATATGGGTCATTTTTCTTTCTTTTATATTGATTAATAAAAAGTATTTATATTTCGTCCCAAAAATTTGATTTAATAGGCTTTGATTCAATGATGTAATATTATTCTAACCGTTTGATTAACAATAAATTCTAATATTTGATAAGACTCATAATTAATTTAATGATTATAATAAATTAGGTTAATAAATTTAATTTAAATAGTACTTCTCATAAATAAATGGACCATAAATTTATATCAAGTCAACATAATCGAAGGACATGCTAGGTGATAGAGGGGGTGGATTTTGTTGGTGTCTGACTTCAGTAGTTATAAGGTTGACTGATCCAAGGATCAAGAGTTGCATTGAATATAGATATTTTTATGTGCATTAAAATTTGCACTAAATTAATTATAATCGTTGGATCAGTGATGAGACCTACTAATCTAACGACTGTAAATAGTTTATTACAAATTTTAGTGTATATATTTTGTGCACATAGTATTGCTCAAGAAATATTCAAGTGCAAGTTTAAGACAATGTGCTCTATTCATAGAATTTAATATAGCAAAAAAAAAAATGGAATAAAAAAATTTGAGACAATTTTTATTGGGATTGACCATAGATTCGAGCTATAGCACATGGTTTCATAAAACTGCATGATTTTTTCGATTTAAATTAAACAGGTTTTAACATAACAAGATTTGGCTCAACATATTATATTCGATATGGGTAGAAGAAGAATCTGACTCAGTATTTAAAAAAAAAATAGAGGAAACAAAACCAAGTCAAGATGACAGATTAGGGGTGTCAATTTTATACAATTAACATGAACTCGACATGATACAAAACTAAAAAATAACACAATTAGTTGACATGAATGATAAATGGGTCAAATTAAGATTTGACACAAATAATATGATTAATGGGTATTGTAGATAAAAAATAAATATTTAATGAGTATTGTAAACAGAAAAATAAATTATAATTTTTTAAATAATATTATATTAATTATTGTTAAATTAAATAATTTTTTATTTATAAAAATATTAATATGAATTCAAGATGTACTAAAAATAACACAATATAAAAAAAATACGACATGATATGATTGACATCCGGATCAATCCTTCTTTCTTGCACAAAAGATCTTACCACGAAGAGTGAAGGCTTTTCACTGTGCCACAAACTTATCCCAAGTCTATTACCAAAGTACCACATAAGTTAAACTTATTTATCAATCTATCGCCATTCTGAACTTATTTACCAAAAAATGGTTGTTTTAAAAGCGAAATTATGAAACTCGAATTCATTAATAAAAGCGGAATTAGGAAATACGCTTTTATTAAAAATTGGACTTACCAAATCTGTTTTTTATAAACCCCCTTTATTAACAAGCGGATATGCCAAATCCGCTTTCATTAGAAAGCAATCGTAAGAAATCCGCTTTCATGCCAAAATACTGTAGCCCGATTTTATTAATAAGTGGATATGCCAAATCCGTTTTCATTAGAAAGCAGATTTGGCATATCTGCTTTCTATGGTATTTTCCTTTATTTTGTTGATATCCCAATCAAAAACTTGTATTTTTCTTACTGTCAGGAATTGTGTACAGGATACAACATAAATATTGGTATCCTACTTATTTTTAATATAAAAAAATAATAAAAATAATTATCACACAAATGATAAAAATACAAAAAATTAAATAATTTATTACCACAATAATGATAAAAAAAACACTCACAAATGCAATAAATCACCAAGATTTATAAATCCATAAATGTAATAAATTATACACAAATATAATAAAATAATTTGTTATAAAAAGACGTATAAATTTATTAAAATAATAAATTTTGAAGATATAATAGTATTTTTTTTATTGATATTGTAGACAAATCCCTATTGTCATCTCATTTTCTATTTAGAAACGTTATGTTGTAAAACTGAATTACCAATTCTGAAGTGATATTAAAAGCGTATTTATCAAACCCAATTTTAAGGACTTATCTTTAAAATTAAAGTTGATTTGTTAAACCCGCTTTCATTAGAAAGTGGACTTACGGAAAACGCTTTCTAATGAAAAGTACTATCTATCATACACTTATTAAAGAATAAATAATAAATCTACTAAGTTCACCCTTTTTAATTTCTAAAAGTACTACCCACCATACCCCTCCCCACCCCACACAAACAAAACCTTAAATCATAAACATTTAAAAAACCTACCCACTAAAAATATTATTGTCCAAAAAGAGAATAGCAATTGTCCCCCCAATCCCAACCAACAAACCCTAAACCAGGGAGAAAGAGATTTTATGTCTTTTGCAATAAAAACATTAAAAAAATGAAGAGACGTTATGTCTTTTATTGAAATAGAACTATAAGATATTATTTTAAAAGACAAAACACAGACATATTAGTCAAAAATATTTCTAATGACGATCATATTTCCAATAGCATAATGGTGTGCTAAGTAAGCAAAGAGTAGCAGGGAGAAATTTTGCACATTGATCATCATCACTTGATTCTTCAAAATCAGAAAGCTCATTGTCAAGAGCCAAAGATTGATCAGAGAGTATTGCATTAATAGGCTCTACTGGGTCTGAATGTTCAATCTTTGTCTTTGTAATAAGGTGGAATCGATTTAGTCGTTGTTCCATCTGATCAATCTCATGAGCCAGTGTTGTAATGATATTGTTGTAGTTATCTGTGCACCATTCCACATATATTTCAACTGAGCATGCTTGTGGCACTCGTAATCTATGCCAACAACAATATACTTCAAGCTCACATCGCTTGAAATAAGATTTCAACCAACTTGTTCCCTGCAGGTGATAATAAAACTCTAGAGGCGGAACAATGGTTGCATGTCCAACAATCACATGGTCGACTTCGGTGAAAGGGTTATAAATGTTGATTGGCTAATTCTTAAGGGAACGTAAATTTTCATACAATGTTACTCCATGGGGATTTGTGTAATTACCAGATTCTGGTGAACTGAATGAAGAAAATGTTTCATGATGACAGTGGTTGGTTGAGAAAGAGTCATCGTTAGGTTGGCTTGAAGACCCATTTGGTGATGTTGTTGACATTATAGTGTACGTATGGCTTACACTGCAGATAAATAGATGTATTTAAACAGAAACATAAATTATTTTAAAATTACATTCATTGAACTAAGTAATAAAATAGCGCAGTGAAGATACAGTTTCGAGTGAATAATGATAGCGACTAGACACAGCTAAAGTGTTGTTATAAAACAGACGGTGATGACATAACACTGACAAATTTGTACAAACAGTATTGTGTGAAATCATCAATGACAACTGAATACCGCTAGTCATGTGCTGTGTGCAGTGATGAGACAATGCATAAGTGCTGAAAGAATTGTCAAATCAACATATTTTCAAAAAATTTAGCCAAAACTAGGTTCACAGTTACCACGAATACCATCAGAATATCACTATAAATTGGTTGTTTGTGTTGCTCTCTTACCATACTTATCAACTTGAAACATGAGTTACAATCCACGTTCAGTGTTTGAAGCTATGGGATATCATTGGATGTTAGAGGATGAATTCTTCTATCCTCTAAATCCTCGTTTATGTTTCTCACAAGGGTCAGTGAATAGAATGAGAGAGAAATGGTAATATCGTTTGAATGAGAGAGAAGTTCTAAGTGAAAGTTTACGCATTTGTAACATACGGAGGCCGCGACAAGTTGCCATTAATATGCCTATTCAAACACCACAAAAGTTGGAAGGTGTATTGTGACGTATTCGTGCTGAAAACAATCATATGGCAATACGGCAAAGTCGGTACAACCTTCACCGAATTGTAGATGATCGTGCTGCAGAAGGTTTGGTTGAAGAAACACATCGGTGTCTATAGTTGTCTACAAAAGGAGGAAGTGTTTCTAATGTTGAAATGTCGAATGAAGAAACATTCCCATGATGAAGATTTCTTGATCAATAAGGCGTATATATACGCATATGTTGGCTTATCCTCCAAGGGTTGTAATAGGAATCTATGTCGTTTATTATAATCATGCTTATATGTCATGTACTACTATGTTCTTGTAGTTTATCTGTATTGTCATTATGCATTACTCAAATATAATGTACCGTATGTTGTTCCGTGTTTTATGTTAAGCAATGAAGTAGAGAACAACACTAAACATAATAATGCATTTAGTATAAGTAAAACATAATGAATTTTTAAAAATTTCGGCAGAGTATCCCTTAAAAATGTGTCATACCAAAAAATGTTTTGCCCTGTATGTACAATATCAAAACAACAACAATTACAACAACACAACCATAACACCAGCACTCAACCACAACTACCACCACAAACACCCAACCACAATTAACACCAACAACACCCGACCCCAACATCACAAACACCACACATCACAACCAATAACAATACAATGAAAAATTCTATAATATATATGTGAAAAGAAATGTCAAAAAATGATAAACCAAGACAACACTAAGTCCCACAAGACAGCTTCTTCCTGAGCCATTTGGGACGTCTATCCTCTAATTGTGACGGCTTGCCATCGATCACTTGTGAATCCGGATCTCCAGCGGGAACACTATCTCTGCCTCTGCCTCTACCTCTACCACCTCGTCCTCTACCAATGCGGTCTCTCACACCTCCCAATCTGTGACCTCGACCTCGACCTCGACCTCTACCTCGAACTAATGAAATTAAATGGGCAAGTAGAGTCATAGCACGGGGTTATAACCTATGTACAATTGCTAGAGTCGATGCAAGTCCTATCCCATGACCCTGTGTGACCTCATCTGCTGCTTGTGATATTTGAATATCTATCTGAGGTGATGGCATCAATGTATCGTGACAAATAGGGTGGCTGGGCAATGTGACAGTTGAACCATCTGATGTGTATGTCCCTAGCCCTATCACGGGGGAAACATGCCCTGCGCAGTACTCATACGGTATGGTGGTCGCCGTCAATGATGGTGAATGGGGTGTAATATGTGCTAATGTATGTGGATGCTGAGGTGCAGTAGGTCTTGCTGATGTATTGTAGCGACTTGAATAGGATGATGTGTTTGCACGTACAACAGACGGTGTATGTGGATCTAGAGGTCCACTAGGTCTTGTAGTAGGCTCTACTACACTCGACTCTGGTACTATGTCGCCACCAACATCTACCCGAATATCATGTCGCTGATGTGGAGGTCTCTGTTGTCGTATATACATCAAGCGAAGCACGCGGAGCAGTATATGGTATATGTAGAGGCTTGGTGTGGACAGTACGATGGAGACGATGGTCCTCTTGAACCGCCTCAAGACATGTGGCGCTAAGTGATCGGGCGGCCTGCAATGCCTGTCTATGTGCTACGTTCGTACCATCATCAAGGTCATCTTGTGCGATCTGGTTAATCTGAACAAGTGTATGCTCTTGTAAATGTAAAAAGCACATACATTATGATAACATTAAATTTGTATTAGTAAATCATGATTATAATGGAAAATGAACTTTGGTATTACTTACCAATATCTCGATTATGCTAGTCATAGGCTGGAATCTAATAGGTGGAGTATGTACTGGTGGTCCGATCAATCGTCGAGTGATACGGCCATACCAAACCATGTACGCACGATGACTCATATCGATCATAGATGTATGTGCCTCCCCCGTGATAAGATGATCTCGTCGGTGGGTCCAGACATCTACAAAAGATTGATGTACAATATTCCAGTCATAACCATCTCTGTCGCGTCGATCAGTAGCATGAAGAGCAGTCCCAGTGTCACATGGCTGAGGGATATCCTGTGTATAACCGAACTGGCGCATGAAACGATCAGGAAAATACCACTCAACTAATGCAAAGCAAATCAGTGGTGCACGCGCCATCCATAAGTCGCTCCCAACAGTGCAATATGGTGGTAAGTCTGCAATGACCTCTGCACTATCTGGCATCCACACTATCTACAGCAAAACAAATACTCAATTTACATGTAAGTCTACAAACATTTGACATTGTAATATATTCTACGTTGGTGAACAATTATAACTTGCTCATCACGTATCTGGTCTAGCTGATCTCTATAATGTATGAAGACATGTCTAGGGGTGTGTATATAGGATGTTTTACGCACATTCCACCTGCCATGTACAGAATAAATCATTTCCTTCTAAGTATTGAAAATATACATTACTACGCTCAACTATTACTTCATTGTTACACACCTGCTCCCCAACGGTCCCCTCGATAATGGATCATGATGGTCAGGCATCTCCTCCACAATAGCATGTACCTCTACAACAATTCTAGCATTAGGGCCCTCCGGCACGTGTAATACATCAGGCATATCTGCCACTCCAGCTTGACATGTGTAAGCCACTCCCATGCCCACAACTAATTGGTAATTTAATATTTCTTAATATTAACCGTATGTTATATGTAACGTAACTTATAATTACATGTAAATGTATGAATACCTGTAATATAAGTAGTGGTCCACCAATATCGAATGCATCTGGGGCAGTGACACGACATATCTCACGGTATAAGCATGCTAGAGCTGTACTATCCCAACTCAATCTCTTAGAAGCATCTAGGTCCTCAAGATGCTGTAAGTACATAAGGCCAATCTTGTTCTGTGACTTGTTTGGAAAAATATGAGCCCCGATGAGAAACAAAATGTATGCACGGGCGCATCGATCAATAGTAATGTCATCAACATCATCTCGGAGAGGATCAACAAATATATCAGCCAGAGTGGTCATCTTAAGACGCAATCCAGAGAAAGTTGTCTTTGAAGGTCTAATACCAATATGTTGTTCATAGTAATCCTGCCACTTCAGCACTGTACGATGTGTGTCAACCCCAATCACTGCATCACCATCAATGGGTAGCCCGAAAAGAAGAGTCATGTCCTGCAATGTAACTATCGCCTCGCTAATGGGCAAATGAATTGTATGCGTCTCTACTCTCCATCGCTCAACAAACGCAATGACCAAATAGTGGTCCAACTTAATAAACCCAATACTATGTATCCCATAAAAACCAGCAGTCAATACATGCTGCAATACCTTATCATCGGGACGTCGTAATCGACACATACTCGCCTCAGCCCGACAACACTTTAATGGTACTAATTCCTTTAATAATTATATAAAGGAATTACATGTTAGAATATGTAATGAGTTGTTAAGGTTTGATAATATATGTAATGTATTGGGTAAATTACGTGCCTGTCCATCCCATATCTATGTGGACCTATGTCGTGCCTGCAAGTATAATATTGTTGGGTCAACAGGTCCCAGGTGTACTAAGTCACGTGTCTACTGACGCTCCATATCTTAATTCCATTATATTACATTATAGTAAGATTTTGTTATTACAACAATTGAAAATTTTAAATGCACTGATTACAATCACATAAAATTACATTTCACTACATGTTGTAATATAAGCATTTGCTATGTATTGTCCATTATATAATACATTTCAATGCAACAAATCGTACATCATCAAAATTAAGTTTACACTTTTTATTCTTAATTAGACATATATTCATCTGATATGTATTCTTCATTATGTAACACATTATTACGCTCTACATCTGATAAGTCGCATCCATATGCATTTTGTACCACGTCGGTTGCAAATTGAACCATATAATATCGCCGCCTACGAACCAACATTCAATTATTCTCATTGCGAACTTGAGTAACTGCTAATTCGTAATCTCATTTGTTCCTCCTTTGAATCATTAGAGATCTTTGGCGTGACACCGGTATACCAAGTAATCTTAACTCAGTGCTTAAATTGTTTGATTCATTAGAACGAAATGCTCATTCTCGTCTTACTCCAGCATAATACTCTTTTGTGTCAATAAAATGAAAATAATGAAAATAAATCTCTCTTAACCATGAGATGAACCACTTCATGAATTTTCAGAATTATCATCACATTAGCATTTCAACTACACAGCTGAGCTACTACAAAATAAATTCCACTCAACAAGCAGCCACTAGGGGTTGAATATGATTAGCACCCACATCTTTAGATTAAGATATTTGGCATCAAAAGGAGCTAATACAAATTCAATCAACGATGCGCTACAAACTACAAACACATACTACCAAAAGTATCATATTGCACTGGACCTAAATATATCTGATCTGGAGGGAAAAAGGAAGGGTCTACTAACTTCAATTATTCAAATGAATCTCATTCCCAGTGGACATTTATGATAATCTCCATCGACATCCAATTCGCTTGGAGTGGTCAAGTCCCAAGATGTAAAAACTAAAATGGATGTGCAAACAGTTTTAGATACTCAATCACATCCCAGTAGTCACATGCATAATCACTTAAGAATTTACCCACTTCAATTATTTTCTAAACCATCAAATGCAACAGACTAATGCAAAATACAAATCAAATTCAGAAACAACAAATCGATACATATCAAAAAACTGGAAATATGCAAACAGATATGGCTGCCTTCACATTGTGATGCAGTTGAAAATAAATTTCTAGAAAAAATATATCTTCACACACTGTAATCTTCTGAAGTAAGTATGCAGTTCAAACAACTCACAGCATTAATGGGGATTGAAAATTGAAAAAAATTTGGGTTTTTTGGAATGACACAATAATTGCGCAATGAGGATTGAAAGTTTGCACTACCACTTAGGGATTTTTGATTTCAACATTAATTGGAATTGGGCAATGAGGAAAATTGGCATTTACGCTTGGGGTTTTTCTAAATTAGAGACTCAATTCTACGTACCTGGTTAAATAGCAACTTTGTGTTCAACACGTGAACCGCTGTCACCTCCTTCGTTCAAACCTAGCCCTCGGGTGTGTACCACTCTACCAGTTAACTTGACAAAACTAGGGCTTACAATGGAATCTCATAGGCGAATCTCACAGTCGTATATTGCTCCAGAACTCAGTTGTCTTCATCGAAGAAGCTAGGGCTACGATTGGACTTCATCAGTAGGGTTTGTGCTTAGGGGTGACGAAATCAGACTAAATAATGGAAGAAAGAGTCACTCCGTGAATGGAAAAGTGAGAGGGGCGATGTCTGAGCTTCCACAGAGAGAACAGAGAAAAGAGGCGAAGTCAACAAATAATAACAGAAAGGGGGCCCTGAGTGGGTGGTTATTCAAATGAAAGAGTAATTGAGAAATACGCTTTCTGTTTAAATTCGTAATTGGTACATCCGTTTTTTCTACATAAAACAGACTTCCGAAATACGCTTTTACTTTTCAAAACTAATTTCAAAAATTTAGAAAGCAGATTTGGTAAATCCGATTTTAAATAAAAGCGTACTTGGTACATCCGCTTTTTCAATAAAGGCGTACTTCCTAATTTCGCTTTTATTAATGAATTCGGCTTTCTTAATTCCGCTTTTAAAAAAATCGTATTTTGATAAATAAGTTCAAAATAACGATAGATTGGTAAATAAATTTAACTTCTACGGCATTTTGGTAATAGACTCAACTTATCCCACAGAGGAAAGTCTAATAAAGCTAAACTAGTCTAATAAAGCTAAACTATTTGTGGTCTATAAGAAGTGTTTTCTAGCCACATGAGCATTGGTTGTATATGGCTTTTCTTATCTGGTTTTTGCTAACGTAAGCCGAACCTGAGATACTCATTTTCTTAGGTTTAGTACAAATATTTTAGTAGATTTTGAATTTGGTGGCGTTAGTTTTGCTGCACTACAGACGATATGTATATTTATGTTAATTAGAAAAAAATTATATTTTTTTAATTTTTGTATTTATTAATATTTTAGAGATTTTATTTTCGTTTTAGGAACAATTAGGATTTTGGTTGTTTTTATTTATATTATTCTTTTTATTATGAGTTGATCATCGAATAATATTATATTTCAGAATTGATTCAGAGTTTTACTTTTTGTTCAATATACACATAAGGAATTAAAATTTTCTTTATTCAGTCGTGTCATTTTACTCCTATTGTGGTAATTATTTTTACGATATTTTTTTATTAAGAAAAAATACTATTTTTGTGGAGTAGTAATGAAAATATGTACAAATATGATAAATATAAATACGATACCGATTTTTCTTTTCAATATGATACTATGATTGTTCGATACCGTAAACAACTCAATATTAATTTGTGTATTACAACAATTAATTAACAGTCACATCAAGAAGTAGAAGAATAGAGAGCGGTATCTCCTCTGCTTGTCTCACCCATGTTCACGTGAGAGTCCCAAAACCTCTCTTTTATTCAAAACTTAGATAACACTAGTACATATATATACTCAAGTATCTTTGGATGTTTAGTCGATGTGGGATTGAGTTCCCACGTAAAAAATATTTTTTTAATTAAAATATTCTAACAGATATAATTTAAAATAATTAGTAATTGTTTTTGTTTGATAGAGCCCTACAATTCTATTCAAATAAAAATCAGAATTTAATAAAATCTAAGACATAATTCGACTCAAAACCATTATCTAATTTCGATAAAATTATACCTATAAGATGGGAAAAATCACCAAAAAAAACTGTTGATGAATTTGCCGAAGTGATTAATCAAAAACAAACTACAAAATTAGGGTTAATTGCACCCCAAATAGGAATATGAATACAATAACCTAATTTTCAGTATAATTGAATTGTATACGTACGTCTGAATATTAGTACGAGAGCTGGAGATGCACCCAAAAATAGCAAAAGGATCTTAATTTGGAGCCAAAAATAAAAAACAACTCACAGCATATCTAGACTACATTATTATCCAAACAAATTAGGCGTACAGACTCGTTTGAATCATATCCAAAGCCTATCAAAGACAGATTCTATAAAAATAAGATGTAGAAAACATACACAGATTCTATCAGTTTTGGTCTGGGATTCTTGCTTCCTTGTGTCAATGACCTTTGCAACTCAATTCTTCAATCAAAGCATTCAAATCAGAGAAAGATGATCCACCATCTTCAACGGCCTTCCTTGCCATCTCCTTAAACTCTTTTGCTCTTCTTCTTCTCTCCTCAGCTTCTTCTCCCACCATTATCTTCTTCACAGCTTTTTCAATGGCATCGTTTTTCACTCCCTCACTCGCCAATATATTCCATTCCTTAGCCCCAACACTAACCCCAATCTTTAAAATCTCAGTCACCAACTTTTCATTATAAAATTGCTCTGCAAATGTAGGCCATGTCACCATTGGAACTCCAGCAGAGACACCTTCCAAGGTTGAGTTCCACCCACAATGAGTCACGAAACCTCCAATAGCTTCATGATCAAGTATCAAAACTTGGGGTGCCCATCCTCTTATAATCAACCCTTTACCCTTCATTCTCTCTTCAAATCCTTTCGGCAACCACTTTTCCTCATCGTCGTATTCTTTTCTCTTTCGGACAACCCAGATAAATTGTTGTCCAGAAAATTCAAGCCCTATTGCGACCTCGTATAATTGAGAAGCAGTAAAGTTAGCCACGCTTCCGAAACACACGTAGATAACTGAATTGGGTTTTTTGGAGTTAAGCCATTGCAGACATTCATGTTCATCAATGGAAGCTTTCTTTCCTCTATGTGCTTTCTCTTCAACATCCTTATTGCATAGAGAAAGTGGGCCTATATGCCATGCCCTTCTGCCAAAAACATTTGTGTAGTGAGTAGCATAATCTGATTCAAGCTCGTAGAAGCTGTTAACTACAACACCATAACAGTTCAGCTCCGATTCGTGCACTCGATTCATCATCTTTTGCCAATTATTTTCAGCCTCTTCTCGATCATGATCAGGCACTTGTGTTCTCGTCAACTTGATCTCATGTGGGAGATTAGGCAAAACAAATGGTTCAGAATCAGAAGATACATTTTTAAAAGGCTTGTAGAATCTCATGTTCTCTGAAGCACACAAGGCAAAATAGCTAGTTCCATGGAAAACCAGTCTTGGAATATCAAATTTGGCTGCGGATTCTGTGGTCCATGGAAGGAACATATCAGAGATTAGGCAATCGGGACGGCACTCTCGAAGGACTTGTTCGAAAGGTTCTTGAAGCATTGGTATAGCTTTCAGGAACTTGGGGCCCATGTCGTCGGAGGTGATTTGATCGACACATTCATAACCTTCCGGCAAACCGGCCTCAGCTGCCGGGAATTTCATGATATGAAGGCCAATCTCTATCCCCAAAAGCTTGGTTCTTTCGATGGTTTGGGAGAAAACAGACGAATTAACAGGGGTTGTGATTATGGTGGTTTTTACACCTCGTGAAGCAAAGAGTTTGGCCATGTCCAAAGTTGGTATCATGTGGCCATGAGCCATCAATGGGAAGAAGAACACATGAATATGACCCATTTGCCTTTCGATCAATTGATGAATATGCTAGACGATGAACATATGTGAGAGAGAGAGAGAGCTAAACTTCTTCTGTGATTGACTGGGGATGAGAATGAGTAAATCCCAAACTTAGATTTTTTGTCATCTGGTCCATGTTAACCAGATGTCATTGCACAGGTCATCTTGGTCTCGAAGTCATGGAGAGAAAGAAAAGCAAAATGAGTGGTCATCAGATCATCTTTTTCTGCTTCATAATTGACATGTACATAATCAAAAGCAGTGCGGGTCCAAGAAAGCATAAAAAATCAGACAACTAGCAGTGTATTTCCTTTCTGGTTAATGTTTGTGGGGTACTCGACATGGACGAGAAATATATACTGTTCTAGCAAAAAAAATTATATGGTTCTATTTTAAATGGATGGATGACCTTGCACCAACCACCCAATTAACCTCGTTATTTCCCACACATTTCTACGAGAAATTTCATCTGGAGTTTGTGTAAGTAGTACACATTGAGTGAACGAAAAGAATAATAAAGGGGAAAGAAAAGAATAGTGTGATCATAAACATCAACACAATGATAAATTAAGTTCTTAAAAAATTTATTTTAAATATATTTTTCTGTTTTATTTTCTTTTTATTTAATTAATATTTTATTGATTTTCACAATATGATATCAATACGAGTCTTTAATTATCCGAAGATAGACTCTGTTTTTGAAAGAACGACAAGCCTTGAATATTATAGAGTAAATTTTATATATGATCTTTAAATTGTGACATTTGTATCAATTAAATCTTTGAATGTTTTTTGTGTTAATTGAATATTAAACTCTCTAATTGTGTCAATTGAGTCATTCTGTATATCTCCGTTAAAGTATGTCACTCACGTGACAATACAACACAAAAAGACAAAAGGGCTCAATTGACAAAATTAAAGAGTTTATAGACTCAATTGATACAACAAAAAATGTTTAGGGGCTTAATGAACACAAAGATCATAGTTTAAAGGTTGTATGCGTAATTTACCCTAGCCATTTATCTCAAGTTGCACACTTCATTACTTTCCATTAGAAAATTTAACAAAGACAGACAAAATGTTTCAATTGACACAATTAAATAGTTTAAGTGCTCAATTAACACAAAAAAAAAATTAGGTACTTAATTGACATAAATGTCATAGTTTGAGGACTATGTGTATAATTTACTCAATATTATATATTGTTCGTGAAACTTTCCTTACAATTTAATGTTTGTTATTTGACCTTTAATTCTTAGTAGTCTTGAAGACTTCAAATCAATTTTATAATTTACAACAAGCTTGCTGATTTCGAAATTTTTAATGATTTGTATTAATATTTATAATTAATATTTCATAAATGTCATAGTTCTCCATGAACAGACACAACTTAAAATTTCAAACTGGACCCAAAGTTTCGGATTGAAGGAAAGCAAAAATCCGAACCAGTACGATTCAAAGGATACCGAAAATTAATTTCGGATTAAGAAATTCGCGTCCAACTAATTAAATGAATTTTCTCTAAAAGAAAATAAGACTTGGTTTACACCACACCCATATTGGGTCGTGGCAATCTGAGGCGGGCGTGTGTAGTTGAACCGAAGGCATGTAGGTGCTCGCTTTGCTCATAAAACTGTGGTGTCCCTTGGGACTCAACCCCATAGAGCAAATTTGGCCTATATATACCCATGTACAATTTCTTCCTCAACGAATGTGGGATTGTTGTTAAATACCACATTGCACTACCTTTATTTCCACAATTGAATAGAATCACTTTAAAGCCTATTTTCTCATTCATTTTTTACTTAACTTGAGCAAGTGAATATACCACGTTATTTTCCTCACGGAGTGGAATATAAACCCACAAAAATTTACTCAAAACAACAAACGGGTCATAGTTTAATTTAGGCTCAAAATCAACCAAAATTCTGTTTTTATATTTAAAAAACTGTTTTGGTTCAATAAAATCTACAAGAACAATTTGGACTTTTGGGTGTTGTTGCCTTGGTCTTTAGTTTGCATCAAGTAAGTCGTTACAAGCAACTTTTGATTTTTCTATTGAAATTTGTTACTTGGTAGTTGTTGGTTCAGTGAATGTACGTTGTTTGTCGATGCCTCAAATGAGTTGTTTTGAAGATAAAAAAGAGCAGGTTTAAGGTTCTCAAAAGGTAGTGAAGAGTGGTTCTCAAGGAGAGAATTTATAAAATAGAGGAAATTCTTTTTGATTGAAATTAAATTTTACCATGGAATATTATGTTTTTGTGTTATACAATGCCTTCAAGTGTCTATTACTATTTTTCTAGGCTATGCTATCTACTACTATTTGTATAATGCGTTTAATTTTCATTTTTATTTTGTAAGTTATCTTTGATTAACCACTTGTGCTATCGTCAAATTCATCGACAATTTTTTGGTATTTTTGTAAGTATGTTTCCATCGAAATTAGATCATGGTTTTAATTTAAACGTATGTAATCTTCAATGGGTATTGTAAATTTGTAAGAAGAAAATATGTATTATGTTATTTTATCAGGTATGGTATAGATTGCTGTAGAATTAAATTATTCTAATATAATCTTGTTAAAATGTGAATCAAATAAATTTTTAACTTGTGGAATATCTATTTGTGGTGGATTTAATTGAAAAAAAAAGTCTTCGTCCTATGTTTTTAGGTTCAATGATTACCAGAAAATGATTTGAACACAATACAAACATAATGTGAATTATACAATTAAAATTCAACACAATTTAAGTTAATATTTTTCAAAAATCATAAGACGCGACACAATTTAAATTAATATGCATAACACAAACTACTCAAGAAAAAAAAAATTGTTTCTTCATTGCATCACACTTATAGCTTAATTCATTTTGAGTTAATATTGTGATTTTGAGTATACAAAATTTTCCCAAATAATAGGTGAAAACGAAAACTTTTTTCTTCTATTTGAGTCCAAAAACAACAGTTAATTTGTCCTTAGTAGTATGTTAATTAATCAGATTTTGATCCGAATCTAATCTAAATTCGAATTTCGACTATTTAGAAATTAAAATCAAAATTTAACTCCATTATATAATGTTTGATGGATTAAGCTATGGATCTATCAATATCTAATCCAATTATAGTCCAACCCGAATTATATATGTCAATAATCCAACCCATAATTAATGGATTATTTAATTTAATTGAGTTAAATTTCAAATTTAAATTGTTGTAATCTCTAGGAGCTATATATATATTGTAAAATCTAAATCTATTAGATATTTAAATCAGAATAGAATTAGTGTTTTAATCTCGGATTTGGATCCAAATAAAATAAATTAAGTAATGTTTTTGAAATCTAAAAATTTTACTTAATTTGTCTGACGTAATAATATTTTTTATTGTAATAGTTAGATTAATACCAAATTCTAATATTTAATGAGGCCTATATAGTCAATCCAATTACTATAATGAATAAGGTCAATAAATTAAGTTCAAACTGCATCGCTTAAAATAAATTTGAGATATGTTGTAAGACTTAATTCAACTCAGTCATTAATTAGTTATAAGTTTCAATGTTAGATGGAGCTCACTTATAATCTATAACTTTATGCATTCCTTTATGAATCCATTACACTATACCATCAATAAATCTCCAAATATAGGATTAGAGCTCTAATTACCTCCAAAATAACTTTCAAAATACACAAATGGATCTCCTTAAATAATATATTATAAAAATAAAATCAAATGTTATAAATCAACAATTTTTTGATATCTCAACTCTCATCCTTCTGTCTGAGATCATTTTGAAAAATACTAAAGATAGAGAAATATATAATACGACAAAAAATAATATGTTTAACGCTAAAAAAATGTGAATAATCAAATACAAATAACTTGGATGATAGGAATGATGAACAATTGAATCATTAATCAAATCGGTCATATCGAATAGCTCAATTACAATCAAACATATTTTTATACTCAATCTATTTTGTGACATGATAGGTGACACTTGGATATATAAATTCAAACCCATCGAAATTATACCCCACAGGACATTAATCAAACTGAACAATCACACATGTAGGGCAACAATCATGTTTTACAAATTATAATTCAAGCACACTTCGTACATGTAAATATCAGTCCCAAAGTATTTAACCTAAAATACAGGTCAAATCAACAGAACTTATAGAATTTCATATCAACAGAAAATAATCAATAGAAATAAAAATTTCAAATGATCAAAAGAACACTCTTTTCAAATAGATTAAAAGATAGAAGCACATTATATGTTATCTCATACCTCAACTCACCAAGGGATTCGAATAAATTTCATCACTAACATATTAACAACAACATATCTCAATTTCATAAAATTCAAAGTCTAAAATCATCATTCAATTTTAAACCCAATACCTGATTATTTTTTCTTTCTTCTCTCTTTTCCTCCTTTCCTCCTTTCTCTACATTTTTAACTAATGAGTTTATGCCCCTTTTATAGCTAGTATACTTGGGCTCCTAGCATTTTTAGTCATGACTTATGTAATATAGTGATAAACGCGAGGCATCACCATGGACACTTGTCCATTCCTCTTAGTGTTTTCTTTTTAACAAGACACTTGTAATTTTAGATATTTACATGTAACAAATATTTTTAAATATATTATATAATTCAGACACTTTAAATATTTAATATGTCATTTTTATTTAATCACGAAATATAACCTATATTATGGTCATTTGATTCATTTTCACATAAATTTACTTTTATGATCCATTTACTTATTAAACATTTTAAAAAATAAACTTCAATAATAAGCTTTAGATCACATCAAATCATAATTAGCACTTTAATTGACCTATTATTGATTAATTTCATATGAGTCGTCGTATAATTCAATGATTATATTGAATTAAATCCTCATTCTTCCTTGATGATACATCAAGTGACACAGGGGCAAATGTGCTCCAAAGCCTCTTTGAATTACATCATCTATAAAAAAAATAAAAATAAGATGTAGAAAACACAAAGACAGATTCTATCAGATTTGGTATGGGTTTCTTGCTTCCTTGCGTCAATGACTTTTGCAACTTAATTCTTCGATCAAAGCATTCAAATTAGAGAATGATGATCCTCCATCTTCAACTGCGTTCCTCGCCATTTCCTTAAACTATTTCGCTCTTCTTCTTCTATTCTCAGATTTTTTCCCCACCATTATCCTCTTCACAGCTTTTTCCATAGCATCGCTTTTCACTCCATCATTTGCCAGTCTATTCCATTCCTTAACCCCAACACCAACCGCAATCTTTAAAATGTCAGTCACCAACTTTTCATTATAAAATTGTTCTACATATGTGGGCCATGTCACCGTTGAAACCCCAGCAGAGATACCTTCCAAGGTTGAGTTCCACCAACAATGTGTCACGAAACCTCCAATAGTTTCATGATAAAGTATCAAAACTTGGGGTGTCTATCCTCTTATAATCAAGCCCTTACCCTTCATTCTCTCTTCAAATCTTTCCAGCAACCACTTTTCGTCGTCATCTTTTTTTTCTTTTCGAACAACCCAGATAAATTGTAATCCGAAAGATTCAAGTGCTATCGCGACCTTGTATAATTGAGAAGCAGTAAACTTAGCTAAGCTTCTGAAACACACGTAGATAACTGAATTGGGTTTCTTGAAGTTAAGCCATTGCAGACATTCATGTGCATCAATAGAAGCTTTATTCCCTCTGTGTGCTTTCTCTTCGACATCCCTAGAGAGAAAGTGGGCCTAGATGCCATGCCCTTCTGCCAAAAACCTTTGTTTAGTGAGTAGCTTAATCATATTCGAGCTCGTAGATGCTATTAACTATGACGCCATAACTCTTCAGCTCCGATTCCTTCACTCGAATTATCATCTTTTGCCAGTCATTTTCAATCTCTTCTCATTCATGATCAAGCACTTGCATTCTCATTAACTTGATCTCATGTGGGAGATTAGGCAAAACAATTAGTTCAGAATCAGAAGAGACGTTCTTGAAAGGCTTGTAGTATAAGAAATGCTTACAGAGTAAGAACTATGCAAGTACTGTAGGCAAGACTAGACTAAAAATAATGGAGGAATTGTTATGTCTTGCATTCTCATTGCTTCCCTGTATTTATATACCTATACAATTGCCTTGCCAGTAAAGCATTTACAAAGGAATATTCTAACCAATCCAAAATCAATGGCTAAACTAATTCTGGCAAGCTGTACAAAATATACGACAGAAATAAAGAAGGAAAACTTCTCCAGTCAATCAAAGAAGATTCTTTCATTTTATTTTCTTGTGATTCCAAATTCCTTCTAAAGATTATGGTCCATGTTGACACTGCTGAATAGGCAGACCCTTAATCCTTAGCTGGAAGTCTTGTTGGCAAACTTCTCTATTCTTCATATTTCAACAGCCGTCCTCAAGATGGAGGGTAGATGTTTTCTACTCCTATCTTGGATAGATGAGAGCAAAAGTTGGCAGAACACAAAGGCTTGGTTAACATATCGGCAACTTAAGAGGCACTGTTTACATGCTCAGTTACAATACTCCTATCTTGAACTTTATCACGGATCAAATGGCAGTCAAGCTCTATGTGTTTGGTCCGCTCATGGAAAATCGGGTTTGCTGCAATGTGTAATGCAGTTTTATTATCACAAAATAGCACAGGTACTTGAGGATGTTCTATTTGTAAATCATGAAATAAGTATCTAAGCCAACTTAATTCACAGCACACACTAGCCATGGCTCTATATTCAGCCTCAGTTGAGGACCTAGAGATTGTGTTCTGTTTCTTGGATTTCCAAGAAGCCAAAGAAGAGCCAATGAAAACTCAATACCCTGTCACTAATCTTCTCGTATTTGAGCATGCCCCCCTGTCCGAATCACTGTAAGCTCTAAGCTTTATGTTGGATGCCGAAGAATAAAACAATCCTTGTCTTGGTGTTCCTTTAATGTACCTCAATACTTTGTGAGCTACATTCAAATGTGGGAGCCTAGGAGTCTGCATATGAAATGTCGGGTCTGGTTATTGTCAAATAGAGCAATCTTCCAATGAGTCTCCTGTAAATTGAAGGATTGGGGATAAGTTCTCCTTCATCCTTCGAAAGTTTGACGTTTTGATCAAGTGGTATTTTGGTTGGTTTTGATCCAATTGTTCCAGAATCTGCCAATATGTCCAGTGCATATTTTCTTTAGCAAACATAAATTCCCTTTTCTAATCTTGCTACCTCTATACCGAGAAAATACTTCAATATCCCCAGGTCTTTGATTTTGAATCTATCATTGAGAGAGGCTTTGAGAGATAAGATGATATTCATGTCATTGCCAGCTACTATGATGCCATCCACATAAACCAAAACTGCAGTGAAGGAGTCTTTGGTGGCTCTTGTATATAAACTACAGTCTGCCTTGGATTGTTGGAAGCCTTATTGGACAATAAAATCAGATAGCTTAGAATTCCACTGTCGTGAAGCTTGCTTTAAGCCATATAAACTTTTCTTAAGCTTGCAAACCTTTGACTGCCCCTCCTTAGAATACCCCTGTGGCATTTTCATATATACTTCCTCCTCTAGATCTCCATGTAAGAATACATTATTTACGTCAAACTGGTACAAAAATCAGCCCTTAGCTGCTGCCACATCAAGCAAGGTGCGAAAAACTACCATTTTTGCAACTGGGGAGAAGGTTTCATGGTAATCTAGCTCCTCTTGCTGCGTATACCCCTTAGCTACTAGTCTAGCTTTGTACCTCTCAATGTTTCCATCAACCTTGAATTTAATTTTGTAAACCCACTTACACCTTATGGCCACCTTTCCAGGAGGCAAGTCAGTAACAACCCAAGTGTTATTCAGTTCTAGAGCATCTATCTCAGTTTGCATGGCTTTACACCATTCAACACATTTCTTGGCTTGTTGGTAGGAACTAGGCTCGATGTGTGTTGAAATAGAAGTGACAAAGGCTTTATGATTACTTGACAGTTTATGATATGATAATGTAGCACATAAAGGAGAAGAAGTACTTGACTTTGTATTGACCTTATCCTTGTTCAACTCCCGCGAATGAAGAAGTGAGGAGGCTGCTGACAAATGAAGTTTTGTAGATGTGAGGGTGCTTTCCTATTTTTGGTGGATTTTCTAGGAAAATGAGGGATCATGGTGGTGTCTTGGGAAGGCTCTAGAAATGGTTCTACCTCTGCTTCAAGATCAATATTTTCAGATAAGTGGTTTGATTCTTCTGTAGTCTGAACCTCAGGTTGAAGACTTTGGCCATTTGGGTAGTCTAAATCAATGTTTGTTGGTTGAGTGAAAGGTAATTCGAGAGTACTTGGTAGGGTATGACTTGTGTTTGCACTAGTGTCTTTGTAGAGAAATATACTCTCATGGAAAACGACATTCCTAGAAGTAAATTGCTTCTTGGTTTCTAAGTCTAATAACTTGTAACCCTTAATCGCAAAAGGATACCCCAGAAACACGCACATTTTCACCCTTGGGTCAAATTTGCGTCTGTTATGAGTGAGGGTAGAAGCATATGCTAGGCATCCAAACACTCTAAGGTGTGAATAATTTGGCTTGGTTTTGAAGAGGAGTTCAAATGATGTTTTGTTTTGAAGAAGAGGTGAAGGGGTTATGTTTATAAAATATACTGTTGTAAGAATACAGTCACTCCAGTACTTTATAGGGACCCTACTCTGAAATTTTAGAGCTCTAGCCACATTTAAGATGTGTTGATGTTTTCTTTCTACTATTGCATTTTGTTGTGGAGTCTCTACACACGAATTTTGGTGAATGATACCCCTTTCAAGATAAAATTGTTTCATATCAAACTCACCCCCATTGTCACTCCTTACAATTTTGATTTTGGATCCAAATTGGGTCTCAATCATGACACAAAAGTTGTGTAAACCATTACTAGCATCTGATTTGAGCCTTAACAAATAAGCCCAAGTACAACGACTAAAATCATCCACAATATAGAGAAAATATCTTGATCCATCATAAGCAATTTCATTACAAGGACCCCACAAGTCACAATGAATCAATTCAAAATTGTCTTGGGTTTTATGTTGGCTAATAGAAAAAGGTAACTTATGAAGCTTAGCTAAAGGGCAAATAGAACCAGGCTCATTTGTACTGGTAGCCTTGGTAACAATTTCAAGCTTCATTAAGTCTATTCTAGAATCTGAAGGATGACCCAACCTATAATGCTAGAGATTGAAATCATCATGACTACTAGCAACTGAAGCTGAAATGTTTGTTTTGCTAGCCAAGGAAGATAAGACTTCATTCAAGGCTGTTAGAGAAATATCCTTTTGGAGAAGATGATATAGACCTTGCCTCACCTCACCCATTCCAGTCGTCTTCCAAGTTGAAAGGTCCTGTACAAAATGTGATTGAGGGAAGAAAATGAGACAACATATTGAAGTTTGAGCTAGTTTCCTAGCAGATATCAAGTTGAAAGAAAAGGATGGGACACACAAAACGTCTTCTAAGATCAGTGTTTCTGTTACCTTGACAATTCCAATATGAGTGATAGTGTCAACATCTCCATTTGGGAGTGCCACAGAGTGAGAAATTTCTACCTTAATGCTTGCGAACAATGTAATCAAACAGATCATGTGATTTGTTGCTCCAGTGTCCACAATCCAAGGCACATCAAAAAGATTATTTGGTTTGGTATTATAAACAGAGAGACATAGAGAGATACCAGAGATTTTGGGCATTTCAGCCTGATCCGAAGAAGATGGAGTGATGGTTTGGACTTGATTAACCGAAGAAGCATAAGCATGAGTGTGCTATGGTTTGAGTAAAGCCATAAGCTGAGCATACTGCCCATTAGTTAAAGACACATGATTATTGTCACTTACCTGCTCCTGTCCAGATGATAGAAGGGCAGTAGCTTGATTAGCAAAGCTTCCATTGCCTCTGTTCTTGCCATGAAGTTTGTGGCTTGGAAGGTATCCATGTATTTTAAAGCATTTTTATGTTGTGTGCCCAGGCATTTGACAATGTGTACATGTTGGCCTATTAGGATTTGCCTTGAAACACCTCTCAATAGAGTGTCCTGACATCTTGCAGAATGTGCAGTAATATTTCTTTTGAGGGACTCCATTTTGCCTTCCCAATGTCTTTTCCATATGTTGCAAGTGCCATGGTCTTAGTTGTAGGACCATCAACAGAAATCTGCCTTCTCTTTTCTTTTTGTTGGATGATCGAGTATACCTTATTAAGACTTGGAAAGTGTTTAATTAGTAAAATCTGAGCCTTAAGATCCTTGTACGAATCATGAAGACCCATGAGAAATTTCATCACCCAATTTCTTTCCTGATTGCTTACAACTTTCTTCAACCCTCCACAAGTGCAATTAGGAATGGACTCATAATTCAATAATTCATCGAGAAGAGTTTTCAATTTTGAGAAATACATACTCACAATGTCTTGGTTTTGTACCAAGGTTGCAATTTCCTGCTTCACTTTATAAATCCGAGGTGCAGTTTGCTATCCAAAACGCTGCTCAAGCTCCAGCCACAATTGATGAGCCGTCTCAGCATAAAGAGTGCTTTGGTTTTATATCAATTGATATCGTGTTCTATGGCCAGGTGATGACAATGTCATTGCAACGGAGCCAGTGTTCCATCAAACCACTTGTATTTGGTGGTTCACAAACAGTTCCATCGACAAAACCCAGCTTATTTTTGATTCGAAGGGCCCTTTTCATTGATCTTGCCTAGGAGTAATAGTTGCTGAAATCCAGCATTTGTGTGACCAAGAGGGCTCCAGAGCTATCATTATTTTCGATGAAAAATGGGTTGTTTGGCTGTGATGGGTCAATGGTGTTTGTATTTGTGGCTTGATTTTGATTGGCATTTGTGTTGGAAGAATCGTCTTGAGACATCCTTGCTTTGATACCATATAAGAAATGCTTACAAAGAAAGAACTATGCAAGTACTGTAGGCAAGACTAGACTAAACATAATGGAGGAATTGTTATGTCTTGCATTCTCATTGCTTCCCTGTATTTATATACCTATACAATTGCCTTGCCAGTAAAGCATTTACAAAAGAATATTCAAACCAATCCTAAATCAATGGCTAAACTAATTCTGGCAAGCTATACAAAATATATGACAGAAGTAAAGAAGGAAAACTTCTCCAGTCAATCAAAGAAGATTCTTTCATTTTCTTTTCTTGTGATTCCAAATTCCTTCTAAAGATTATGGTTCATGTTGACACTGCTGAATAGGCAGACCCTTCATCCTTAGCTGGAAGTCTTGTTGGCAAACTTCTCTATTCTTCATATTTCAACATGTAGAGTCTCATGCTCTCTGAAGCACACAAGGTAAAATAACTAGTTCCATGGAAAATCAGTATTGAAATATCAAATTTGGCTGCAAATTTTGTGGTCCATGGAAGGAACATATCGGAGATTAGGCAATCGAGACGGCACTACAGGAGGACTCGTTCGAAAGTTTCTTGAAGCATGGCTATGGCCCTCATGAAATTGGGTCTCATGTTGTCGGATGTCATTTGATCGGCACTTTCATAACCTTCTACCAAACTAGTATCAGCGGCCGGGAATTTGATGACATGGAGGCCAATCTCCATACCCAAAAGCTTGGTTTTTCGATGGTTTTGAAGAAAACTGGCATATTAATAGGGGTTGTGATTATGGTGGTTTTAACATCGCGTGAAGCAAAGAGTTTGGCCATGTCCAAAGTTGATATCACGTGGCCATGAGCCATCAAGGGGAAGAAGAACACATGAAGCTGACCCATTTGCCTTTCGATAAAATGATGAAAATGCTGGAAGATGAAAATGAGAGAGAGAGTGAGGAACTGAGCTAAACTTCTTGTGTGATTGACTGGGGATGAGTATTAGAAGAACAAAGTGTGCATATATAGGCTGTTTAATTACCCACAGATCTTGAGAGCTTTATAATTTTAATGTTAAAAAGATAATTTGTAATTTCGTCATGTCGGCCTCCAGATTATTATAGCTGCATTCAGTAATGAAGTCCTTGACGGCAAAGAAAATATCAGCTGGAGCCAACTTGAAGCTCTTTAATGCTTAGGTACTAGATATGTATTGAATAAGAGAAAGAGAGTGACAGAAGATCTTCGGAAAAATTTATATATATCCGTTCTAGTTTATCATATTTTCAACGACAACTTCTTTATTATCAAAAATATCATTGACTCCTCTTCTAATTCATATTTAAGCATCACTGATACCCTTGTTATTCAAGCACTATATATAACAAAAATAAATTATCTCATATATCAAAATTACTCTTACATAAAACTCCAAATAAAATTCGATTAAAATTCAAATCAATTAAAATTTATTTTTTTACATATTAAAATTCAAGTTGATTATTTTTTTTCTACATATTAAAATTTGAGTGAATTAAAATTCGAGTCATTTTGAGCTATATTTGAGCTGTTAACCCTGATTCAAATTCGCTTTCAATCGATTAAAATTTATATTTTTTTATTTATTAAATTTTATTCAAGTTGATTAAAATTTATTTTTTGAGTCAATTAAAAAAAAATTATGTATCAAAAATCGGGTCGATTAAAATTTAATACGAGTTGATTAAAATTTGATTTGATCCTCGAATAGAATTTTAATTAGTTCAAATTTTAATATGTAAAAAATATAATTTTTAATTGCCTCAAATTTTAATACATAAATTAATTAATTCGAACTCAATTTTAATGGACCAAAATTTTAATATGTAAAAAAATATAGAAAATAAAGAGGGATCTCATTGAAAATATGTTTATCTAGAGGAGGTGTGGATGAAGTTTTTTTCTAAACTATATCATAGGCAATTTAATAAAATTGTATTTTAATCAACACTTTTAACCTGAAAGAGAGTGTCAGTGAAGATTTAAAAAATAGAGAGGATGTTTTTAAAAATATAGTAAATTAGAAGAGGTATGGCCGAAATTTTCCCAAGCTCTTATAAATGTGACGTATGATTTGTAATCCAAGTTTTATTCATTCACGCATTAATTATTGATGGGACATTTTCAGACTCTCCCAGATGGTAACACGTATATTCGGCATCAATGGAGACATCTGCACTAATACTGACATGTTTTCGTGATTTTTTAACCCCCTGCCCCGAGGATACTATTTACAGGGATCAGGGATCCCCAAACTACCATGGACCGACACGTAATCCTCGGCAATTTGGGGTACATCAGTCCTAAATCATGCTAGTCCCTCGGCATCAAGGGGTATCTATCGCGTCGACATTTTTGCACCGGCATGGGCTATTGATGAACAGATCACTAGCCTAGGCAAGACTAGATTAGCCATCATGACCTCGTCTTACTCAGATTGTGTAAATGAGGCACAAGAAAGCAGAAGGCTTAACCAAAGGGGAATTGGCACGTGGCGTATTATGTCAGATCAGAGACAAAAAGATCAGAATACCCTTGCTGACACACGACTTGGGAAAACAAGTATTTAGTGCACCTTTCCCTTGATGAAATAACATTTAATGCATTAGGGCTCGGAAGTGAAAGGTAATAAATGTCCCAAAGCCCAGGCATTTAATACACCCCCGCCTAGAGAAGATCATTAAATGTTCGACAGACCGAGGAGAAAACATTAGTTGCTCGGGGCCCCGAACAATAAAGAATAAGATCATTACTCATAGAAATTGGTGTGCGCCCACCCCCAATGATTACCTACTAGTAACGCTGTCAGCAATGATGAGTTTTTAAGGTATAAATAGTCCTCACAAACACAGAAAAGGGGTACGCAATGAACCCTCTCTCAACCTTCATACAGTGTTTTTTTCTTCCCCTCTCTCAAAAAACTGACTTGATCGTCGGAGGGGATACGCCGAAAAACACTCCAGCACCCTTCTAACCTATTTTTTCTTTGTTCCAGGAACCTCCTTCAGTCTTCCAGAATCACTCAGACGACTCATATTAACGATTGATTATCCATCTTCGACCCTCACAACCTGTTCAACTAGCAAGATTAATCACCCAATTTCGGACACGCATTCACCACGGAAGAGATCTATTATAGTGTCTATATTGTGCAGGATCCTGCACCCACAATCTAGCGCCGTCTGTGAAAAACGAGTAGTTTTCCTAGTTTCTCCTCTAGAAAGAACAGTGACCATGGTGAATATTCGACAGAAAGGGAAAGGTCTCCAGCAAAGAAGTCTCGAGTTACAAGCTCCTCGTCATGTTAGGAAGGGGGATCACGCTGATAACAATAGGAACGTTTCTATTCATTCAAGGGGCCATACTCCTCAAACCAGTATGGGCATTAGATCAAGAGGATCCGCTCCCTTGGCTCGTCAACTAGCGGAGGTGATTGAAGAAAAATTTGGGGATCGCCTACGACGGTTAGAACAAGATAATGTGAATGTCCTAAGTCGGCTCAATGAATTTGCCGCCTCCGACGAAGGATCGGGGGACTCATTCCGTTGCCGCGGACACCTCGTCCAGGAAACAAAAATCGAGATCTTGAGGAATCATTTGATTAATAAAGCTGAGAGCTCCAGGGACCGAAAGTGCCCGAGAGTCGATGATCACCCCCTCGACGGTCATTTCAGGAAAGTAAGGTCTTTGACCTGGGACAACCTCCGGCGGGGACTGTTAAGGCGGGGGGAAGGAGATGAGTCCGAGGAGGATTCGACTTTTTCTGCACGACGCCCGAAAAAAGGGAAGCCCCGTTAATGACCTTGGAAACTTTAGAAGACATCCTTCTGAGGTGGAGACTGATCTCAGAGCCTGGTTGAAATCCAGGAGAAGGGGCAAGGCGTCCAAGGTGACACATAAGACGAGGCCATGCAATCGCCTTTTACCAAGGATATCCGAGATATGGAGGTACCAAAGAAGTTCGTCGTGTCAAGGTTTAAAACTTATGATGGGCGATCCGATCCCGAGGCTCACCTCAGGCAATACAAGCAAATGATGTCCCTGTATCATTCAGCCCAACGGCTCCTCTGCCATGTGTTCTCCATGAATCTGGGAGATTCTGCGATGAAGTGGTTTGAAACTCTTCCTCCCAACAGCATTGGGTTATGGAAAGAGTTGGTGAGGCAGTTTCTAGCCCAATTCATTACGGGGAACAAACGGCCCAAAGACATTGGATCATTACTGACGCTTAGGCAGAGGGAACAAGAAACTCTTCGCCAGTACGTCACCCGATACTGGGAGGAGGTCAATGAGGTAGAGGAGTATTCGGAGGTCATGGCAGCCGCATCCTTTAGGCTCGGCCTAGCGAGGGATACGGACCTCTACCGATCCCTGACTAAGAAGACTCCCTAAGATATGGGCGAATTGATGGCCCAAATAAACAAATACTCTAGGATTGAGGATGAAATGGGGGGTAACAAAGGCAAAACTCTCCCACCAAGAAGAAAAGAAAGAGAAGCGGGGGACACCTCCCGAAAGGGGCTGATACCCCCTCCGGAGGGATCATTTAAAGGTGTTCACACTGTTTTCAAAGAACCCATTTACAAGTTACTCCATAAAATCAAGCATGAGCCGTTCTTCAAGTGGCCGCCTAAGATATAGAGTTATCCTTCCACCCGTGATCAAAAGGTCAAGTGTTCCTATCACCGGGATTTCAATCATCGCACCAAAAATTGCAGGGTATATAAGTCTTTCTTGGAAGGGCTGGTCAGGAAGGTTACTTGAAAGAATACGTCGAACCCAAGTCAGAAAAGAGACGCGGTCTTGCCCCGGCTGTGGAGCAAGACAACATCATAGACGTGATCCATGTATGTTCATTGGATCGCCCGACATCCAAGGAACTTGAGTCCAACCTCAGGAGGGTAGCCTTTACAAGAAAGGATGGGGGCCCGTCCAGCAAGAGGGCCAGAATCGATGAGCCAGGTATCACCTTCTCCGACGCAGACTTGGCAGGCGTGGTAACCCCCCATAACGACGCCCTAATCATAACTTTAAATATAGGTAAGTTCGACGTCAAGAGGGTGTTGGTGGACTCTGGGAGTTCTTCGGAAGTGATGTACTCGGAGACTTTAAAGTGGATGGGCTTTAGCCTCAAGGACCTCACTAAGGTCAGGACACCCCTTGTCAGATTTAACAGCTCATTTGTCATGCCCATAGGCAAAATCACATTGTCAGTCGTCACGGGTCCCTTCACCATCAATATTGAGTTTGTCGTGATTGATACGAACTCTCCCTACAATGTGATCATGGGGCGAACTTAGTTGCATGCGCTGGGAGCAGTGCACTCCACTTATCACCAGAAATTAAAATTTGCTACACCAGAAGGGATAATGGAGATCCGAGGGAACCAAGCGTCCGCGAAAAACTATTTTTACTCAGCTATGAGAGCGGGGGTTTCCACCCAAGAGAAGGGATGCGCCCCGAAAAAGATCCTGAAAAAATAGCAATCACAGTATAGGCGTCCAGGAGTGGATGAACCCCGGACTGATCCAACGGACCGGTCGGTAGAAGACCTCCGAAAGGTATTCATAGTGGATGGTGAAGAGGAGAGACACTTCCTAATTAGAACCGCAATGCCTACAGCCGAACAGGAAGAGATGATCGACTTTTTGAAGCAAAATGTGAACGTGTTCGCTTGGAACGCAATGAAAATGAAGGGGGTGGACCCCGAAATAATCACGCATAAGCTACATGTTGACTCGACACATAAACCAATAAAGCAGAAGCCACGGCGCATGGCACCACACCACGCCCCGGCGGTGAACGAGAAAATCGATAAACTCCTTGAGGTTGATACCATCTAGGAGGTGCAGTTTTCGGAGTGGTTATCTAACACAGTCTGCGCAAAGAAAAAAGGGGAAAAATGACGCGTCAGTGTAGACTTCACTGATCTGAACAAAGAGTGTCCCAAGGATGACTACCCTCTCCCAAAGGTAGACCAGTTGGTGGATGCCACTGCCGGGTACCAGCATATGGATTTCTTGGATGTTGGAGCAGAATATCATCAAATCCCTCTCTATCCTCCGGATCAAGAAAAGACAGTGTTTATCACCCCGAGAGGTTTACTACTACAAAGTCATGTCATTTAGGCTGAAGAACGCCAGAGCTACATACCAGAGGCTGATGAACCGGATGTTCAAAAGACAAATCGACAATACCATGGAAGTCTACATCGATGATATGTTGGTGAAAAGTAGAAAAAGTTGTGACCACCTGGTGGATTTGGCCGATACCTTCTCCACCCTCAAGGAGTATGGGCTGATGCTAAATGCTGCAAAGTGTGTTTTCGGAGTTGAGTCAGGTAAAGTTTTTGGATGTCTGGTAAGTCGGCGAGGAGTCGAAGCTAATCCAGATCAGATTCAGGCCATCTTGGACGTCCGAAGCCCCCGAACAGTCCGAGAAGTCCAGAAGCTCACAGGGATGTTGGCGGCACTCAACTGTTTCATCTCTCGCTCCTCGGACAAATACAAACTCTTCTTTGGGGCCATCAAGGAGGGCCAGAAAGGATACGTGGAGCCAAGAGTGTGAAGACGCTCTAGCAGGAATCAAGGAATACCTCAAAGTTCTCTCAACCCTATCCGTCCCTATCCAGGGGAAAATGTTTTTCCTCTACTTATCCATATTAGAATTTGCCGTCAGCAGGGTACTCATTCGTGACCACGAGCACCACCAAAAGCTAGTTTATTATGTGAGCAAAGCGCTACTAGACGCGAAAATAAGATACCTACCATTGGAGAAACTCGCTCTATCCCTGGTCACAACTGCAAGAAAATTGAGGCATTATTTCCAAGCACACCCGATTACTGTCCTTACCGATCAGCCCTTGAAGGCCATTTTCAAAAAGGCAGATCTCTCTGGAAGATTTTCAAGTGGACAGTGGAGTTGGGAGAACATGACATCCACTTCAAACCTCAAACTGCTATAAAGGGGCAGGTATTGACATATTTCATAGCAGAGTTTTTCGGGGGACCTCCCGTCCCAGAAGGGCTACCCTCTTTTGGCGTAATGTCCTCAAAGAATGATAAGGGACCATCATGGCTTCTATGTGTAGACGGTTCCTCCAACAGTAAAGGGTCCGAAATCGGTATCTTGCTAGTCGCCCCGGATGGAGTGGTCGTCAAGCAGGCCGTTCAGCTAGGGTTCAAAGCATCCAATAACGAAGCCAAGTACGAAGCTCTCATCTTAGGGCTTCGGTTAGCCGAGACAGCAGGGGTTACAGACCTGGTCGTCCACTGTAATTCCATGTTGGTAGTCAACCAAGTTAACGGAGAGTTCGAGACGAGGGACCCGAGGATGAAGGCTTACCATCATGAGGCGACAACTGTGATCTAGAAGTTCGGGAAGATTGAGGTCAGGCAAGTATCCCGAGATAAGAACGCACATGCCGACGCCCTCGCTTGCCTAATCTCAGCACTGAATTTCTCTCGGCCACGTAGAATCACCATAGAGTATCTTCCCACTTTCAGTATAGATAAAGCTCCTAAGGCGATGGCCGTCCAGGAAGAACGGAGGCAGCCTAGCTAGACCGATCCTTTTCTCAAGTTCCTGGTAACAAGGGATCTCCTCGAATGTTCGAAAGAAGCCAGGAAGGTAAAGCTCAAAGCCCTGAAATTTTGGATCTCCCCGGATCACAAGTTGTACCGAAGGTCGTTCTCAGGGCCTTACCTACTATGCATCTAGAAAGATAAGGTGGAAGACCTCCTCTACGAAGTACACGAAGGAATATGCGAGGGACACTCTGGGGGCCGATCCTTGGCTCACTGCATCATGTCTCAAGGATATTGGTGGTCATGGATGCATAGGGACGCGCAAGCATATGTCCAAAAATGCGACCAATGTCAAAGGTTTGCCCCGGTGATCAAACAGCCTGCAGGGGACTTGCATCCATTAACCAGCCCTTGGCCATTTGCCTAGTGGGGGCTCAATTTGGTTGGACCCCTGCCTAAGGCTCTTGGGAATAAGAGGTTCCTGATTGTGGCAACGGATTACTTCACCAAATGGGTTGAAGCGGAGCCATTGACTCACATCCGCGACATAGACGCTAAAAAGTTTGTTTGAAAAAACATAGTCGTTAGATTTGGGGTCCTCCGAGTGCTTGTATCAGATAATAGGACTCAATTCACAGGCGGACGCTTCAAATCCTTTTGCGAGTAACTCGGGATTCGTAATTTCTATTCTACACCTGTATACCCCCAAGCCAATGAGCAAGCAGAATCTTTCAACAAAATGATCGTCAATGGGAT
The DNA here is from genome assembly GCA_963454935.2 of Ilex paraguariensis. Lineage (NCBI taxonomy): Eukaryota > Viridiplantae > Streptophyta > Magnoliopsida > Aquifoliales > Aquifoliaceae > Ilex > Ilex paraguariensis. The sequence goes on along the minus strand of CAUOFW020000704.1, from coordinate 87,652 downwards.
CAAGAAGAGATTAGAAAAAAAAGCGAAGGGAAGATGAGAGGAAAACCTGTAATACGGCCTTGGAATGTGATAAATCTGAAAAAGTATTATTTTTGAGTATTCTCTCTCTCAGCACTGATTAATGGTAGTATCACAATGGCAAGGCCCTAGAGGCAGGGTTCAACGACTCCTGCCTCCGAAAGAAAATCAGGAGCAAGTCTCCTGGAAGGGTAAGGCCCTAGAGGCAGAGTTCAAGGACTCTTGCCTCCGAAGGAAAAATAAGAGCAAGTCTCCTGAAAGGGTAAGACCTTGGAGGTAGAGTTCAAGGACTCTTGCCTCCGAAAGAAATTCAGGAGCAAGCCTCCTGGAAGGGTAAGGCCCTGGAGGCAGAGTTCAAAGACTCCTGCCTCCGAAAGAAAAATGGAAGCAAGCCTCCTGAAAGGGCAAGTCCATCAAGGCAGTCCGAGGAATACATCCCTGGGGAGGAAACTACCCCGAGGGGGGAACGACACAGTAATGATGAAGCTGAACCAATCGGTCGGATCGTCAGATTGCTCCCCGGGTATCTGAGCCATAGAGATATTACGTTACCACTAATTATTACAGCATCAGTGTAAAAAAGATGATGAAATATATATGATGAAATGGTTTCAGTAGACAAGACAAGTACTCAGGAAATAAAAAAGCATGTTATTCATTTCAAAAAAAAGGGCTTTGCGTCCCCAAGGGCTACAACGTTTAGAAAAAGTACAGTTCCAAAAAGAGAAAAAGAAGTTTCATCTGGCCCCGGACATCTCCAACACGTCATTGCAAGGAGAATCAATGCAGAAAGGGTGAGCAGCTTTGGGAGCAGGCAGGGCTGGGGCAGAATCAGCAACAGGCAAGGTTTGAGAAGTGTTTGAATCAGGGGCAGAAGGGGCTGGCTCCGGCAGGGCCTCATCGAATGGGATGAGAACTACCACTTCAGGTGGGTCTGCCAAAACTTGCATTGGCATTAGGGTCGCACCCTTAGCAGCAACCTCGGCCTCGGCCTACGTCATTTCCACCGATGGCACGTAATTGTGCATTTGGCAGAGTGGGGAGTCTGGAAGCACGCCGGCGGCTCGGAGCGCCTCATCCCACCCCTTTTTGAAGAACTATTTGTTGTTCTCCTCGAGGGCGGGCAGTATGTCGTCGGCAAACTCCTCTCGGATTTGCTCTTTAGTCTTTCTATTCTCCGCTTCCGCCCTGATCCTGTCCAGCTCCTGGGTCAGAGTCAGGCAACTCTCCTCTGACCCGACAGCCCTATCCTTGGCCTCAGAGAACCGCTGCGTTTGCTATGTGATCCTCCTCTCAGCATCGGCCAAGGCAGCACTTAACTTTTCAGCCCGACCTTCGCCAATTTGTTGTCCTTAAGGAGTTGCTCAATCTGAGCAGCCTGCCCCGCGAGGGTGGAGTTTCTGGCACCTACATCCTCATTACCACTAGCCAGGGCTCCTTCAGCTTCTTCCTTCTACTCCTAGGTCCGTTGGAGGTCCATCTTGGCTACATGATATCGCGCAGCGATTACGAAAATTTGTTGGGTGGCCTGCGAAGCAAAGAACTTGGTCAATTATAGGAGATACGACAAGAAAAGGCTAAAACAAAGATGAAATTACCACCAGAGAATTCTGAAGGATGGAACGAAATAACGTGTTCGTTGTCCGCCCCCTATGAGCCTCCATGTCGGCCTCGAAATAGAGCGTCTCGTTCACTGCGTTGACAACATGGGGGTCCTGCATAATGGAATCATCGACCCTGATCACCCGGTTCATATGATCAGTGGCCCGAGGATTCCACTCTGTAGCTTCTACCGTCTGTGGAGGGGGAGGTGGAGTCTGCCTCTACTGCTGTTGATGTTGTTGTCGTTGCTAATGTTGTTGTTGTCTCTGCTGTTGTTGTTGCTATTGGGGTGAAGGGGGTAACCCACAGCTTCTCCCGCTTGGCTGTTGAATGGAGGGGGCCCTAGATCCCCTGCCCGGGGCCGTCGTGCCTTTGTTTGGTCCTCCTGGACTTGAGGATCTCGGTCCCACACTTGACCCCGACCAGCGACCCTTAGAAGCAAGGGGTTGGCGCTGATATCTGTTGATGGGGCGCTACTAGTTGACCCCCGTCCTCTCCCGACGGCAAGGGCCTGCCTCTGCCTTTGAGGGGTGTACGGGACATGGCTACCTCAAAGGCGTCCTCTACGTCTAGAGACTGAAGGATGCGGAAATCAAGCCACGAATCTTTCCTAAAAGTCTCCACCTCGGCGTGTGAAGGAACCAAAGCCTCTCTGGCCCCGGACTCCTCAACTTCAAGAGCACCCTCTACTTCCTCCTCAGTAGCCCTGTCGGGGTCTTCCTCCAAGTTCTGCTCGGCCTCTTGTTACACAGTCTGATCGAAGAGTTCAGACCACCGCAAAGGGTCGAAAGGCTAGGGGAGCTGTGAGAACTTTTTGTATCCATTTGAGTAGTTCAGAAGAATGTGAGCAGCCCGGTCGAACCCGTCGTCGTCAACAAATCTCCAAACAGTGACGAGGTCAGCAAAATTCACCAAGGACCGAGGGGGAGGGGCAACTTCCTGGGCGGAGACGTCTGCACAAGAAAGAATGTTATTAACACTTCTAAAAAATTCCAAGGTCAAAAATAGTAGACTCGGAGAGGCCGACATACTTGTCGTTCTCCATTCAAAAGGGCACATCAAACCACTGTACTCGGGACTGGTCCCCCGCTGCTAGGATCCACTGAAGATCAGAAGGTTATTCTTGTATCCTTTGTCCGAGTCAGGAAGGTGTGTTACAAGGTACATGAATGGATCCCTGATTTTGAGGTAAAAATTCTACTGAGGCATGACCCTCAACAGGGAGTAGAAAAAAAGGATATCGTTGAGCCCAACGTTTACCCCGACACGGTTGTTAAGCTCTAACACCCCCATTATTATCCTAAATACGCAACGTTGCCCCGAGAAGAGTTTGAAATGGGTGAGGAACTGGAGGAGTAGAGGAGGCAAGGGAACCTAATTCCACCCTTTATAATTGTCTTGGTGAAAAATGGCATCTCATTCTCGGTGCCAAGAGTACGGTTATGCAAAACTGGGTCGTAGTCATTTATACCTTTGTTTGGGGGAATGCGGTATCGAGCCCTAAACCTGTTAATCTGCTCGTCTCCCTTCACTTTGTACTTCCCTAACCTTGAGGAACTGGCCTGAGGATCCTCGGTGACAGGCCGACGTCGAGGCATCTCCAAAGAAGATAAAGACTAAAGAGGAAGGACAAAGTTTTTCTACGAAGATCTCCTAGGGGTTTCTTGAAGGTTGGTCACACAATGACAACCAGAAACACCTTCGGTTACTAGGGAATAAAAAACAAACTCAAAAAGACGGAAAGAAGGAAGATACAAGGACTCACCAGAACGCGAACGAAGGTTTCTGAAGGGCTCAGAGTGGTTCCTCTCCCCAGAAGGTTCAGAAGCAAGAAGGTGTTTGCTGGACCAAACTCTGGTGACGACTGACTAGTAGACGACGTGCCTAAAGGGGGTCTCCGGTGAAGTTTTCAGGCGAAAGCTCTCTGAGTTCGAAATAGCAAAAGTGTGGGAAAGAGAGAGAGAGAGAGCTCGTTTATATAGTACTCATCCCCATCATTAGGCACGAAACACGAAGAGGCGCATTAATGCGCACGACCTCCTAAGTAGCGAAAAATGACTGGAAATAATGATGGAGTGGTTGGGACAGTTACAGAACCCTTAGTCTCCTTACAACGCGTGTCCTCGGCGTCAGAAGACCGAAGGCTGGGGGGCAGTTGATGGGATATTTCCAGACTCTCCCAGATGATGACACGTATATTCGGCGACAATGGAGATATCTGCTCTAACATTGACACGTCTTCGTGGTTTTTTAACCCCCTGCCCCGAGGATACTATTTACAGGAATCAGGGGTCCCCAAACCACCATGGACCGACACGTAATCCTCAACAGTTTGGGGTACATCGGTCCTAAATCATGTTAGTCCCTCAGCACCGAGGGGTATCTATCACGTCGGCGTTTCTACACCTGCAGGGGCTATTGATGAACAGATCACTAGCCTAGGCAAGGCTAGATTAGTCATCATGACCTCGTCTTACTCAAATTGTGTCAGGAGGCACAAGAAAGCAGAAGGCTCAACCAAAGGGGAATGAGCACGTGGCGTATTATGTCAGATCAGAGACAAAAAAACTAGAATACCCTTGCTGACACACGACTTGGGAAAACAAGTATTTAATGTACGTTTTCCTCGATGAGACAGCATTTAATGCATGAGGGTTCGGAAGTGAAAGGTAATAAATGTCCCAAAGCCTAAGCATTTAATACACCCTCGCCGAGAGAAGATCATTAAACGTTCGATAGACCGAGGAGAAAATATTAGTTGCTCGGGGCCCCGAGCAATAAAGAATAAGATCATTACTCATAGAAATTGGTGTGCACGCTGCCCACCCCCAATGATTACATATTAGCTACGCTGTCAGCAATGATGAGTTTTTAAGATATAAATAGTTCTCACAAACACAAAAAAGGGATACGCAATGAACCCTCTCTCAACCTTCATACAGTGTTTTTTTCTTCCCCTCTCTTAAAAAATTGACTTGATCGTCGGAGGGGATATGCCGAAAAATACTCCGGCGGCCTTCTAACCTGTTTTTCTTTGTTTCAGGAACCTCCTTCAGTCTTCTAGGATCACTCAGGCGACTCATACCAACGATTGATTATCCATTTTCGATCCTCACAACCTGTTCAACTAGCAAGATTAATCACCCAATTTCGGACACGCGTTCACCACGGAAGAGATCTGTTCTAATATCTATATTATGCATGATCCTGCACCCACAATTATAATGTTTGAACCTCTTTAATTCCGTGTTCCAAAAATCTTGTTTGTATTTGGACCTTTGAACCATTGCTGATCAGCGCAGATACAAATGGGCAACCACAAGAAGTGTACAAATTGTCTACATTGTCAAATAACAGAAGAGGACAATGGTCTGAAGCTGACCTTTTCTCTTTTTTATCACCATCTCTTTGAGGAGTGGAAGACAAGAAAGTCCAGATAAAAGTCCAGATAAAGACAAGAAAGTCCAGATAATGCAAAAGAGAAGATAAGAGAACGACAGAGAAGGAAAGCAGAAGATTAAGATCGAACATCATTGTAGTAGATAGAAGATAGGAGGGGGAGACAAAGATGATAAGATTCCCATGAGAGCCGGAGTGGGTGGAAGTGTTGAGCGATCGGTGGTGACTCTCACGTCTCAACACTTCCCCTAGCCTCCACATATTAGGGTGGAACAATGATATATTGATCAAGTTTCCATATTAAATTTTTATTTTTAATAATATAACACAGTTTTTACTAGTAAGTGGTCACCATTAATATTTAATAATAGAGATTATATAATATTACTTGGAATGAAAATTTTGGTAAAAAATTTGATAAACATAACATTATTGATTAGAGTGTGTTGGTTCGATTACAATGTGAAATAAAATAAAATAATTAATACTTATTTTATCTCTTTATTACATTCTAATTATATTTTTTTTCTTTGAAAAAAAATATATTATGTTTGGATATAAATTTAAATAAGTTAAGACTTCCTTATCTAAATCTAAACTACTTAGAAATGTTAGCACGCGTGAAAAAATTTTGATTTTTTATTTTGTCTTTAATTATTATAATAAATTCAACGATACCTAAATATTATTTTTATCCAATATTTATTTCTATAACTATGTGGATTCTATAAGTTTCTTTGGACTCGTTTATTAACTGAATGTGTTTTCTAAATTCTTTATTACTTTCATCTCATTTTCATCTATTGTTAAAAAAATTTAATTTTTATGTCATATTCTATTTGACTTCTAAGTTTTTTTTTTTGAATTATTTAATTAACAGTATTTGACTTTTAAATTTTTTTTTGGACTCATTTATTAGTAGTACATTTGTATACAATTTTTTATATTTATGTTTATATTTATATGAAGAAATAAAATTCAATTTATAGTCTATTACTATATATACATGTAGTTGTTGAATTTGATTTTATGGTCAAATATATATCATAATTTGATTTGTTCGTATGCAAAAATATAACATTACATGATTGTGTTTGGGATGATTTATGAAATTCAAAAAAAAAAATTTCTTAAATAAGTATTTCTCAAAAGTATTTAATTAAATAAATACCGTTTGAATACTCAAACAAAAAAGTACACAAATAAAAAATATTTTATCAAAAAGTACATTTGAATTATCGATTAAAAAATGCATATATATTTAAATTTTTTAATACATGTCCAGAACGTATATTAAAAAAATACATCTGAGTACTTTTTTGTTATAAAAAAAAACCATGACATTCTAAGTCATGATTAGTACTAACATTCAAAAATGATAAAAAAAAAAAAATACTACACAACCTAGATAAAATCCAAAAAGTATAATTTAAATGTATATCATCTCTTGGATAAGTGTTGATGAGTGTTTTCCACTTAAAAAGTTGATGAGACTCACTCATCCATATTATTTCCAAAAAATAATATGTATTTAAGTTAAAACTATTTGAATTTTATTTGAATTGTGTAATATTATTCTAAAAAAAATCATGACATTCCACTACAAAAATTAAGGCCTTTTGAGGCGAATTTTTTTGTGACAGTAAAATTTGCCGCCACAAAAAAGTCACTTTTTGCGGCACCGTTTTCGCGGCAGTTGGATTGCCGTCACAAATGATATATTTTGCATTATCTTTGTTTTTGTGATGACAAGTAATTTACCAAGATAAAGATGACCTGTTTTTTTAAAAAAAAAATTTGGCATTGTTTTGGTTGCTTTTCCCCCACTAAATAAAACTACATATTTTTATATTTCTTATTCATTTTTTCCTCATTTCTGCCGTTAGCTCTCTTTTATAAAAAATATCAAGCACTTAAGATAATTTCACACAAAAATTAAAGAATTTATCAAAAAATCAAAAAAGACGAACTAACAATTAAAACTATCAAGAAAGACTCCTAATTTATAAATAACACCAATTTTATAAGGGCTATATCCTATTTTTTTATTTGTGATAGAATTAAACTCTAAATGGAATAGGATATTAGTTAGGTTAAATCCAATGTGTTAAAGCCCAGTCCGGCCAAGCAGACTGACCCAAAGAATCGGTGAACGGACCGGTTATTATATTAGATTGTTTTTGCACAAAAACCACTCAAAACCGAATGAATCGGCCAGTTCCTTCACTCAACGATTCAAAACGGGCAGTTTTTAACAACCCGAGTGATTTAAATAAAAAGCTGTAGAGAAAGTTTTAGTCGCACCTCTTTTAATTTATTATATTTTTATGGACAACCTCTCTAATATCAAAAATATCACTGACATACTTTTTAATTTATATTTAAACATCATTGACACTCCATGTCATCACACAATCATTTATAACAAAAGCAAAATCATCTAAAATATCAAAAATGTTCTTATATGAACCCTAAACAATATTTCTACATAAAATTCTATTAAAATCCTAGCTGATTGAAATTTATTTTTTTACATATTAAATTCGAGTTGATTAAAATTTATTTTTCTACATATAAAATTTTGAGTTGATTAAAATTCGATTTGAGTTGATTAGATTTTAATTTTTTTTTTCATATTAATTAGAGCTTATTATAATTTTTTTTTTTACGTATTAAAATTCGAGCCGATTTAAGTTCTAGCACCGATTAAAATTTGTTTTTGAGTCTATTAAAATTTATATTTTTTTATTGATTAAAATTCGTGTCAATTAAAACTTTATTCATTAAATTTGAGTCAATTAAAATTTATATTTTTTTATGTATTAAAATTTGAGTCAATTAAAATTCAATGCGAGTTGATTAAAATTTGATTTGAGTCGGTTAAAAATAATTTTTTGTCGGCTCTAATAGAATTTTAATTGGCTCAAATTTTAATACGTATGAAAAATAATTGAATTTTTTTTTGAAAATATAGGAGATGTTTTTGAACTTATGATAAAGTAGAGGGGGTGTAGTTGAAATTTTACCAAAATTGTAACTACCACGTTGGTCACTTTCTTTGGCATTTCCCCCAAATCTTCTGCTGGCCGCATCTCTTGAGCAAGACTGGAAGGCTGAAACTCCACATCCTATAGCACTCTAGCCATCTCTCTATCTACTATGATTTATTCTGTTGATCGAAATCAAACTTCGACGAAAATCTGTGACCCCCGATAATCATTATTGAAGATTTGCTGGGATTCTTAACCACCATCGTTGATGATCTGTTGCAACTCTCGATCAACATTGAAGATCTGCTTCACTCACTGAGACGTGGGCTCTGCATTGTGATTTCATTCGTTCACTTGACCCAATAAATACATCTCTCTCTCTTTGTTTGCAATTTAGGAGGAGTTAGTTGATACTTGATATTATATAATTTTTGGCCTATTTCAATTGATTCTTTGCCGTTTGTGATGTCTTGGGAGAATTTACAAGCTTCATGTAGAAACACAACTTCATTGTAAACAACAGTATACAGAACCAAGCACAAGGTTAGTGAAAAAAGAGAATAAAAGGAAAAGACTAGGGGTCATTGGTTTACTCGGCTTGGTATTTTTCCAAGAATCAAAATTTCCTTTCATTTCGTTTAAATAAAATGATCGAAAACATTTTGGTTCAGTGACCAGTACCATTCCGTTACTGGTAACTAGAAACATCCATCTTCCGGAATATTTCGGAAACAAAAATTCAAATTTTTTTTGATTTAATTTCTAAAGTGACCGAAATTATGCACTACAACGAAATTGTGATCCCTAAATTTTTCTGTACCAAGTAATTTCTCAATTAGAGTTACTATTCTGTACCTTTTTGTGGTCTGCTGACTACTGGCACAAGGTAAGGGCTTCCCAAAGAAAGCTAAGGTTCCATTGGAACGCAATATACCGGTCCAAATGATTCATGAACAAATTTTAGGGGGAGCCATGCACTCACATAGCTTGGGCCATTTGGCTCGAGTTTCTTCTGCCCACCTTTCCCTCGAGATAAAATGTTACTTTAAAAGTTTAGAAAATTGTTTTATTTTATCCCTTGGTTGACCCTTTTTTCTTACTTTGCTTCCCATCTTTTATTGGTGTTGAGTTTTAGTATAATCCCATGCCTGATACCCCCACAATTAGTAATCCTTGGCATAACGATTGTTCTATTTTGATTCATATGGGTATCCATATGATCCAAGTTTATAAACTTTCTCCAATTGTCTAGTGTTATGCTGGATTGAGTCTTGATGGAAATATGAATCTAAAAATAAAGTAAATGGTAGAGTGAAATGCAGATTAAAACACTCTTGTAAAATAATTTGTACCTTTTTAGAGAAGAAACACAATGTAGCAGATAATAACACGTCGTCCCCATGATACAAAAGTTCAGCGCCTAGTCGATTATAATGTTACTTGAATTTGCACAATTTAATAAAGTAAAAAGTTCACGCGACACTTTGCTATTTTGTTCAAAGAACTTGTGTAGTGAGAAAATGTGATAAATAAAATAGAAGTATCTCTTTTTGGCCTGAAACATTTGCTTATATGCGGTAAAGATGACTGCTGATATAGTACATTTTATTTCTAAAATAAATGAAAAAAAAAATAACTGTTGACATTCAGAAACTGAATTTTTGTAATGAAGAAGCTGTTACAAAAAAATAATAATAAAATAAAATGACATTATTTCAAAAACTCGTGTCTTGTTCACTCTTCACACCTCTACACACGTAAGAGTCTCAGGGCTTCACTTAACTAAATGATAAGTAACACTACTATAGTATATAAACTCAAATTCTCTTAATAATTTAATCAACATAGAATTGAGCTTTCCCATATAATGCTCATTTTGTTAAAATACTCTAATAAATCTCATCTCTTGGCGACTCTAATAGACTTAGGGTGCGGTTGATAATATTTTTATTTTTTAAATATATATATATGTTTAAAACAGAAAAATATATTTGATGGTCAATTATGTTTAAAAAATTATGAAAATAAAAATAAAAAATATACTTGGTAACCACTTTAAATTATGTCTCAATTATTAACTTTATAATATTTTCTTCTATAAAAAATATCTCAAATTTCCTTATCCCAACACAGATTTGAAATTTAAACTCATCTCTAAACAACAAAATAGCAACTTTAACAGAAAAATTAAACTGAAAAAAAGAGAAAAGAAAAAGCAGACCCACACATGCACACACACAAATATTCACACTTACACACACCAACGCACACACAAATATATATTCATAGATCTAGTATATATCTATATCTATATTATTATTAATAAAAGTATCTTAAGTAAAAAAAAATTGATTTACTATTTTACCCTTATAAAGAATTTTAAATACCACATTATCTTTTCATAGTTAAATATCTAAATTACAATCACAACCTTATGTATTTAAATCTTTAAATTACTCTCTAACATCTCTTTTAATTCTCTATTATCTTTGTATAAATATCAATAACTATGAAAATTTTTAATTCACTACGCAACCCTTAAAAAATATATATATACATCATTATAGTTTTCAATAACGTGTTCAAAAAGTCTATCAATAGATCATTACTTTTTTCAAATAAAAAAATAACATTATGTCTATATATGTATTTTTTTTCTATCTATATTACTAATAAAAGTACTTAAGAATGAAAAATTTTTGATTCACTATTTTACTCTTATAAAAAATTTTAAATACCACACTATCCTTCTGTAGTTAAATATCAAAATTACCATCATATACTTATGTGTTTAAATCTTTAAAATACCTATAATATCTATGTATAAATATCAGCATTTGTGAAATTTTTTAATTAACTGCTTTACACTTAAAAAATATTTGCATCACTATGGTTTTCATCAAACTAAAACTTTAAAACCTTTAAAACTTTCATCAATCTAACATTACTTATTTTAAATATAAAAATAAAGTTATGCTTATATATGTATATTTTATTTATCTAAAATTTTAACCATTTAATTGTTAAGATAAAAAATAATCTTTTATGTAGTTTTTTAAAAAAATAATTTATGTTAAATCAACATAATTCTTCAATCAAAGTAAAATTTTCATGTTTTATTAAGAGTTTATATAAAAAAAAATTATAGTGTATTTTTAAGTAAAACTTGAATTTTAAAATTTTAATATTCTTTTAAAACATAATAAAGAGCGGGGTACTATATTTTAGGGTAATTAGCAATTTTAGTATCTGAAATATTCATGTTTTATCAGTTTGGTCTTCATTGTATCAATTTTATCAATTTGGTCTCTAAAGTTAATGGTTTACATGATCTTTACACAAACAATTTGTTAAATTTTTCGCAGAAGTGATAACGTGTTAATTGGTCACGTGCTGCATTGCTAGTATAGTATAAAGTTGAAAAAAAAAAATTAAGGAGATGAGAGCATATCTGAGCTTTAAAGTTAAAAAAAATTAATAGTCAAAAGAGATACAGATTTGAACAAAAGCTAAAAAAACTATTTGAGTTTTTTTTTTTTTTTGGTTTTGGTTTTGAATTTGTCCTATTTTAATTTTTTTTTAGAAAAATTTGGAGTCCAGTCCCCCTATATGACCATGTTTGGACTTAAATCCATCAAATAAACTTATTTGTTATCATACTATTACTTCCCTTTAGAAGTGGAATAAAACTAAAAATTAAAAACTCTTAAATCTTAAGAGTTTGACTAACATTAAAATTTTTTCTTTCTCATATCTATTTATATCCATATAGGTTAAGAGTTTGACTAATATTAAAATATTTTCTCTCTTATCTATCTATATATAGGTTTTATATATATAGTAACATTAAAAATACAAAATAGTAACATTCAAATACAAAAAAAAATTATTATTTGGACACAAAATATAATACATTTAAACACAAAAAAATAGTATCATTTAAACATAAAAAATTGAAACATTCGATATTAATATTTTAAAAAAATAACAATAGTAACATGTTCAACAAAAATATTAACATGTTCAACAAAAATAGTAACATGTTTAACAAAAACTATAACATACTTAACAATAATTATTTCTCTCAAATTCAAACGCAAAAAATAGTACTATTCAAATACAAAAAATAGTAATATTCAAAAAAAAAAATAGTAACATTGAATATTAATTTTTAAGAAAATAATAGTAGTAAGAGACTCAACAAAAATAGTAACATGCTCAAAAATAATAGTACATAAACTGTAACATACTCAACAAAAACAGTAACATGAACATTAACATAATAAAAAACATAATAACATAAATTTGAATTTTACTATTCAAATTCATAGTAATTTTTTTGTGTTTGAAGGTTACTATATATATACCTAACCTATATATGGATATATATAAATAAGAAAGATGAAAATTTTAAATTTTAGTCAAACTTTTAACTTATATATAGATATAGATAGATATGAGAGAAAAAATTAACTTCCTTTAAAGGAAGGGTATTTTTGATCTCCAAATACATTTATAATGACCCACTTTCAATTTTTACTTTTTTTTAATTGTATTGGGCCACATGGACCGGACCACAGTCTATGCATCAGCCCAACATTAAGCAAGACAGTCTGTCGGCCCTAGTTGTCTAAAAAATATGGATAATGTTCTTACCATTGGGCATTTAGGCTCTCTGAGACCACCAAATAGCAGGTTGGCTAGGCCCATAGACTAATGGGCTAACAGGATAAACTTGTGGTTCACGGGGGGCATTTCTAGGCTTACTATTGTAAAAGCAATTTTTAGTGTTTTTCCCTTGGAAAAAAAAAACAGTTGATTAGGTTAGAATCCCTCCTTTGGTGTGTAAACTAATTTTAGTTTTAACGAATTTATAAAATATAAAAAGGTTCTCCATATTTTAAAAAAACATTGCATGCGGGTCCCTTTGTGGGCTAGAACCTATAGGGGTTGCGCAGTTAGTGTATTTTCATTGCTCATTTTGTCTTCAACATATGATTTCAGACTAAAATACAGTTAATTTTTTTTTTTTTTTGGTGTTTGTTATTAAGGATTTTTGTGGTGTTGTCTATCATTTTTTAATTTCAAATTCGTGAATCAAGCAATTTAGAATATATCTATCGTTTATCTTAAGTGTTGATTTAGTAAATACACAAATAAGATCGCAACAATTAAGTTTTACGTATTTGTTGATAAGTTTAGGTACTTGTTCGTTATTGACGGGTCTGACCCAGACCAGGCCGAGTCCAAAATTGCAAACTAGGCTAGTTCAAAGGCCCAATTTAGAAATAGATATCAAGTCCAAGTTACCGATGCAACCCGCCCTAGGCCAAATCCATCATCTTGGAAAACTCAATTAACTAGTGACTTATGTGAGATCTCCATTTTAGGTAGGGAATTAAGGTACGCATCGCATGCCTCAAACTACCTTATTTGTTACGCCAATATCACAAAGTCACTCACTCCTGTCACAAAGGTGATGCCTTAATCAGGGCTCTCCGCAATGTCTCCTCCATCAAAGCCCCTCTAAGGCGCCATGAAGACTGTTCTCTCTTATAAATTATAAGTCACACCTACACATAGGGGCATGACATACATCTCGGCACACTACACCTCTCAAGTAATAAGATTCTCTAGCCACCGTCACCATTCTCAGTGGAGGTCACCTAGAACGAACCCCCTAATTTTTGTATTTGCTTGTGTTGAGCCCTATTTATTTCACCCTTGATTGATTTTACATAAACCCACTTTTGTGCATCATCAATTATGATTTATGTAATTTTAAATTGTAGTTGGTTTTATGTACTTGTGTACCGACGTTTATGTACCTTCTTCTCAATTAAATACTGATGTATTTATCTCATAGATGTATATATTCGTAAAAATGTACCTGAAAAATCATGTATGTTGTTCGTCATATATAATATGTTGTTGTACCAATGTAAACACGTGTATATTAATTGCACACTTATTGTGCTTGTTAATATATTTTTTTGTGTGTATCTGTTCCAAAGATATACTGAATTCAGTCTCTATTAGTAAATGGATTTTAATATACCTGTGAATCACCAGTTAATGGGTACGTTAAATCAAGAACATGTTATCTTTTTTTTAGGAGAAGATATATTATAATGATGTAACTTTTTAGAATAAGTGTTTCAATTAAATTATGACATTGTCGTTATTTTTGCAATTTTAAAATACGTTATTTATGTTCATTACTTTGACTTTTCAACAGGAACCTAATCCAAAAACAAATTGGCTAGTGGATTGTTTTTGGAATCCTATTGTCCCAAGGTATAGACCTCCAAAAATCCCAAAAAATATACTGGTTTTTCTAATTTTGACCAACATTAATTTCATACTCAAATAGATAGTTTTAGCTATTTCTTCCTTATTTAATTAGCACCGTCAATTGCCACATTTTTTTCTAGTTGGTGGTGTTTTTCTATGCAAGCCATAGGCACATGACTATTTCTATAGGGGGTATAAGGTTTTTTCTATAAATTTTTTTCGTGAGGATTGACAATTGCTTATGCAGGCTATAAAGTACAAATATAAGAAACGTGAACCATAACATGCAATAAGATACATCAAATGTTATGATAGGACTTTGACTTAGTAGTATTTGAGTTTGTTAATAACTCCTACTTAGTAGGGATTTTTGACTTTTTCCATAGGTTGTTAATGTGGTGCTGATTTTGTGTTATTCAGCTGATTTTGTGTTGCTCTGTTACTCACGTAAGGCTATATATATATCCGTTTCATGTTACTTGAAAAATCTAAAAAAGTATTCTTCCAATTCTTGTATCTCCTCATATTCTCACATCTGGTATCAGAGCTAGTGCTATGGCCACTAAGAGCATTTTTGTTCAACTTGCCATTCCAAAGTTTAATGGACACTACGATCACCAGAACATGCTCATGGAGAACTTTCTTCGTGCAAAGATTGGATGTTGATAGAAGATGAGTTTCCTAGATGGGTTTCCTGCCGCAACAGTCGGTACAAAACCTACAGATGTACAGAAGAAGGCAAAGGCTGATCCGAGATTAAAGGACTTGAAGGCCAAAAATTATCTCTTTCAAGCCATAGACAGGTCCATCCTTGAGACTATCCTCAGAAAGGATACCTCAAAGGATATTTGGGATTCAATGAAGCTGAAGTATCAAGGGAATGCAAGGGTCAAACATGCATAACTCTGCAGAGAGTTTGAGGTTCTTCTTATGAAAAAGGGAGAGTCCGTTGATGTCTATTTTGCTCGTACTCTTACTATCACAAATAAAATGTGTGTTCATGGTGAAAAGATGGCCGACATCACTATAATTGAGAAAATTATGTGATCTATGTCCTCCAAATTTGATTACGTTGTTTGCTCCATTGAGGAGTCCAAAAATTTGGAAGACATGTCTGTTGATGAATTGCAGAGTAGCCTTTTGGTGCATGAACAACGGATGAGAAGTCATGTTGTGGAAGAGCAAGCCTTGGCCATAACGCATGACACCCACATCGCTGCACAGGTCGAGGTCGAGGTCGTGATGCTAATGGCCATAGTCGTGGTCGCGACAAAGAAAGTTTTGATTAGTCAATTGTGGAGTGTTACTACTACCATGACCTGGGACATTTTCAATATGAATATCCAAAGAAGAAGGCCAAGGGACTGAAGGTCAATTTTGTTGAAACAAGTGATGATGCATATGCACGTGAAGAAGTCCTTCTCATGGCCTATGTTGATGTTGATGGAGGAGCTTCAGGGAAAGAGGCTTGGTTTTTAGACTCAGGTTGTAGCAATCATATGTGTGGGAAACTGGAGTTGTTCTTATCTCTAGATGGCGGCTTTCGCAAATCCGTCAAACTGGGAAACAATTCCAAGCTGGAAGTTATGGGCAAGGGCACTATTTGCATGCAAGTTGGTAAAATTGTGCAAGTCATAAGTGAGTATTAGACAGTTGCAGGATAAAGACTTGGCCATTTTAATTCGAAATAACATGTGCAAAGTCTTTCATCCACAAAAGGGTCTTATTATTGAAACAACCATGTCTTTCAACCGAATGTTTGTTCTTCTTGCCATGATCCAGACACAAGATGACCATTGTTTGCATACTCATACGAAGAATCCAAATTACTTATGGCATTGCCGCTATGGACACCTGAGTTTCGAAAGATTAAAACTACTTCATCAACGACAGATGGTCAAAGGTTTGCCACCACGTACTGACTCCCAACATTTTATCGAAGATTGTATGATGGGAAAGCAGCATCGAAATCCATTCCCACGAAAAAGCATTTGGAGGGCCTCTCAAGTACTTCAGCTCCTTCATGCTGATATTTGCGGACCTATCTCTCTGATTTCCAATAGCCAAAAGAGGTACATCTTAACATTTATTGATGATTTTAGTCGCAAAATCTGGGTGTTCTTCTTGACTGAAAAATTAGAATCATTTAGCATCTTCAAAGCTTTTAAAACTAAAGTGGAGACAGAGAAGGAAACTTGCATCAAGAGGTTACGGACAGACCGCGGAGGGGAATTCACCTCAAAATCAGTCAAGGATTTCTGTGTGTCACATGGCATCCATCACCAACTTACAGTTGCCTACACACCTCAACAAAACGGGGTGGCTGAAAGAAAGAACCGTACAATTATGAATATGGTTCGTTGTATGCTCACCAGTAGATAAGTACCAAAGACTTTTTGGCCTGAAGCTGTAAATTAGGCAGTGCATATTTTGAATCAGAGTCCTACACTTGTTTTTCGCAACAAAACTCTTGAGGAAGCTTGGAGTGGATTCACACCCTCTGTTGATCACTTTTGGGTGTTTGGATGTCTCTCCTATGCTCATATTCCCGACAGCAAGCGTACTAAATTAGAAGTCAAAAGCTTGAAATATGCGATGTTAGGGGTCAACGATGAATCTAAGGCATACCGGTTATATGACCCTCTCACGAAGAAGATTATGATTAGCCGAGATGTCATCTTCAACGAACATGAAGGTTTGAATTGGGATGATAGTTACCATGAAGCTCTTCAAACTAATTTAGATTGGGGAGATATAGAAGACACTAAAGCTATGGTGGAAACTAATGATGAACTTGTAAAGCCAGAGGGCGCTGACAGTAATCATATGCCAAGAACTCTAGTAGCACCTGTGCCTGTGCCCACTCATGAGGACTTTGGAGATGATGCGGCCTCTATGAACCCAGATACAACTGAATCCAACACTGCTGGCCATATTGACAGTACAGAAACTTTTGCTATTGCTACTCGACGAGTTCCCAGACCTCTACAATGGCTGAATGACTTTGAAAGTGGGGAAGTTTTTCAGAAGATGAAAATTTTGGTAATTTTGCCCTGTTTGTGGGTGCAAATCCTCTATCCTATGCTGATGCTGTTAAAAATCCTACCTGGAGAAGTGCTATGGATTCTGAAATTGAATCTATTTGAAAGAATGCAACATGGGAGCTCACTGATTTACCAGCTAGAGGAAAGAAAGTGGGTATACAAGACTAAACTGAATGAGCATGGAGAAATTGACAAATATAAGGCCCGGCTGGTTGCCAAGGGCTATACTCAGCGACATGGGGTTGATTATTCAGAGGTTGTTGCACCCGTTGCCCGATTGGATACCATTCGGCTTGTTATTTCTCTTATAGCTCATAATAACTGGCCTATATCCTAGTTAGATGTTAAATCAGCATTTTTACATGGTCAGTTGGATGAAGAGGTGTATGTCGAGCAGCCCCTTGGATATGAATTGAAAGGTGAAGAACATAAGGTGTATCGGCTTCAAAAGGCATTGTATGGCTTAAAACATGCCCCACGAGCTTGGCATAGCCGGATTGAATCATATTTTTTGAAGGAAGGTTTCGAAAAATGTCCCCATGAACACACCTTGTTTCTAAAAAAATCTCCAGAAAGTAAACTCCTCATTGTTTGTCTATATGTTGACGACCTTATTTTTACTGGTGACGATGCAGCTTTGTTTACCAATTTTAAGCAATCCATGATGCAAGAATTTGATATGACGGATCTCGGTCGAATGCGGTATTTTCTTGGTATAGAAGTCTTGCAACAGGTTGATGGAATTTTTATTGATCAAAAGAAATTTGCTCAAGAGATTCTAGATCTTTTTGGCATGACTGCTTGTTATTCTGTACGTAACCCCATTGTTCCAGGATCTAAGCTTGTGAAAGACACTCATGGGATACCAGTGGACAGCACTATTTATAAGCAAATTGTGGGGAGTTTGATGTATTTAACAACCACAAGGCCAGATCTTATGTTTGTTGTGAGTCTCTTGAGCAGGTTTATGGAGCATCCCACCGAATTACATTTTCAGGCACCAAGAGAGTGTTGCGTTATATCAAAGTGACGCTTGATTTTGGTGTGTTCTATCGCAAAGAAGGAAATTATGAGCTTGTGGCTTACACTGATAGTGACTATGCAGGGGATCTAGAGGATAGGAAGAGTACTTCTGGTTTTTTTTTTTCTTATCTAGTTACGGTGTTGTGTCTTGGTCATCTCGAAAGCAGCCTATTGTCACACTCTTCACAACTGAAGCCGAGTTTGTCGCTGTAGCTTTTTGTTCCAGTCAAGCAGTTTGGTTGAGATGGATGTTGAAGACACTTCATCATGCTCAACAGGATCCTACTGTGATGTTTTGTGACAACAGCTCTACTATGAAGCTTTCGACAAATCCTATTATGCATGGTCAAAGCAAGCACATTGACGTCCGCTTCCATTTTCTTCGTGATCTCACCAAGGATGGAGTTGTGAAGATGACTTACAGTCATACCTAGGAGCAGATGGCTGACGCCATGACAAAACCACTTCCATTAGCTAACTTTGAGAAGCTGCGTGCCTTAATGGGAGTATGTCAAGAACCAAAGATAATCTGATTGTTATAAATCAGATTAAGGGAGGATAATGTTATGATAGGACTTTGACCTAGTAGTATTTGAGTTTGTTAATAACTCCTACTTAGTAGGGATTTTTGACTTATTCCATAGGTTATTAATGTAATGCGGATTTTGTGTTATTCAACTGATTTTGTATTGTTCTCAATTCTTGTATCTTCTCGTATTAACTCTCACATCAAATGTATCAATCAGACAACCAAAACTATGTAGTTTTTTTTAGTTAATATTCATGTCTAAGACAAATGTCCAACAGATAGAAAATTAATCTTTTATAAAATAGCATAAACTTTAAATTGTAACAGTTCACAAATAATTAAATTCATTAATTGCTCAACATTATTTAATAACAAAACTTAATTTGTCTTCCCCTTTTTTCCTTAAACTTCATAAACAAAATTGGTTTCTAATTTTGAATTAAGACGTTCTTTTTTTTTATCCCAAAATTTTGAACCTATAATATCAAATGGGACCCATTTCAAACATCGTTATGTACTAAATAGGTAATACTATTGTATGTGAAATAATGGTCTACATCTAGGAGATACACATAGTAGTAAAACATCATCATTGTGTTCCTCCTCGTTTTAGTAAGAAAGAAACTCCCAATTAAATATCATCATTTTATTTTAACATTCACATACTAATAAAATATTCCCTAATAGCTTCCTACCTATAGTAATAAATCTCTCTAATTACCCATCTAGGGAGAAAAATTCATAACCAGTGATACCCGTTTTGATTCTTTTAAATGTGCCTAATTTTAAAAGACCAAATCTGATCTATTTATAAACTTTTGAAGTGAACAATACACATAGCTTGTTTCGATCAAATTTTGTTAACACGATTCTCATCGTGTTATTGTAATGAGTTAAATTTGCTTTTTTTAAGTTCAACCCAACATCAAATGGTCCAATTTATCCATAATATTGTTATTATTGATTTTTTCTTGGTGTAACCACATCATAAACGATGATCCAATAAAATTTGCATGTCACATGTGTGTCAATAGAATTCACTTGTCCATTCCAAAGTCACACTAAATACACCCTAAATTAATTAAAAAAATTGAAGAATTATTATTTATACATTAGATTTGCCTCAATCATGTAAGCAATCAAAACTGTAATAAAGGTCATTAAACACAGTGCTTAAAAATGGGAAGACATCATTCATTGTAGCTCATCAAACATTATTAAAGACAGACATACCCAAACCCACTATCCCAAAGGCCAATCACATATGTAAGGCCTCCCTCCCTCCCTCCCTCCCTCCCAACTTCTTCCTCCGCCACCGCCACTTTGGCCCAGAAACTTGATGGTGATTTTTTTTTTTACTCTCTTAGAACAGGTGGTCCAAAGACATAGCTATGGCAATGCACACAAATAGCTATGATCAAAAAAAAACAAAGAAATAGCTTTGGCAATGCACACAGTAAACTTTGAAAAGTAAACAGTCTGCCAAATAAGTCAGAGTCACTGTTGGAGCTATTGACTTGGTCTGCAACGTGATAGCTAAATAATAGGTAGGAGTTGTTATTTAAACTGTTAAGTAAGCTAGTTTGTAGGAGTTGATTTGTTCAATTTTGTTTAGATATGTTTTCCTTGTATTTCGATTTTTCTGTTTGTAAGGCTTTATAAAAGCCTCAGTTATTTTTCTACTTGATTGAAGAAGGATTATCAGTTTCCTTTATTTGGTATCAGAGCGAGTAAGGACCTGATAAATGAAACATACAATTTGAGTGTTTGAGAGGAAAAACACGAAAACAGGAAATGTCAACTGATTCAGGAAGCTTCACAACACCATGTGTTCCAAAATTCGACGGAGATTACGATCACTGGAGTTTGATTATGGAAAATCTCCTGTGTTCTAAGGAATATTGGAGCGTTATTCAATCTGGTTTCGAAGAACCAAAGGGAAATGAAGCCGTAGACACAGCCCAACAAAAGGCAATCGACGAAGCAAGACTCAAGGATCTCAAAGCAAAGAATTATCTCTTTCAATCCATACATAAGAGTATCTTGAAAACCATCACTCAGAAGGAGACTGCCAAGCAATTGTGGGATTCAATGAAAGTCAAGTATCAGGGAAGTGCTAGAGTGAAGCGGGCTCAGCTGCAACGACTTCGCAGAACATTTGAAACTCTAGAAATGAAGTCAGGAGAAGGTGTGTATGAGTATTTTGCAAGAGTTATGTCTACTACTAATGACATGAGGAATTGCAGAGAAGATATGCCCGATGTCAAAATCGTTGAGAAAATACTTCGGAGTCTCACAGAAAAATTCAACTTCGTAGTATGCTCAATTGAGGAATCCAAAGATATTGACAAACTCACAGTAGATGAATTACAAGCATCTTTGCTTGTACATGAACAAAAGGTGATTGAGAAGAGGAGTGAAGAGCAAGTTCTACAGGTGGAGAATGAGCCAAGGAATGCACAAGGAAGAGGCAGAGGGACATTTCAGAGAGGAAGAAGTCACCTTAGAGGACGGGGAAGAGCTAGGCCTTTTGTCAACAGGTCAGCCATTAACTGCTTTCGATGTGGAAAGCAAGGACATTATCAATTTGAATGCTCAAGCTCAGAAAAGGGAGTCGTCAACTATGCTGAATTTAACGAGGAGGAAGAACTACTCTTGATGGATCACACAGAAGTCAGTAAAACTGAAGGAAAGGGCATTTGGTTTCTCAATTCCGGGTGCTCAAATCATATGATAGGAGACAAAACCTGGTTTATTGAGCTCGATGAAAATTTCAAACACTCTGTCAGATTGGGAAATAGTTCAAAAATAGCAGTTGAAGGAAAAGGCAGCGTCAGATTTAAAGTAGAAGGTATCACACAAACCGTGTCAAATGTGTACTATGTTCCCAATCTCACCAACAATTTGCTAAGCATAGGCCAACTACAGGAGAACTGCTTGGTGATCTTAATTAAAGAAGGAACCTACAGAATCTGTCATCAACAAAGGGGCCTGATAATAAACACACAAATGACTGCAAATCGCATGTTCCTGGTTTATGCGAAGATGAAGTCGTTGCCTGGTAACTGCTTGAAGATGGAAGAAGAAGACTTGGAGATTCTCTGGCACAGGAGATATGGGCACTTAAACAACAAGTCTATTCAAATTATGCAGTAGAAACAAATGGTGAAAGGACTACCAAAATTAAAAGAAGCAGACAAAGTTTGCAAAATATGCAACGTGGGAAAGCAACAACGACAAAAATTTCCAAAGAAAAGCAAGTGGAGAGCATCAAATAAATTGGAATTAATTCATGGAGATCTTTGTGGACCAATCACTCCAATCTCCCACAGTGGTAAGAGGTATTTGTTGGTGCTTGTAGATGATTTCTCTCGGAAAACATGAATTTATTTTCTTGCAGATAAATCAGAAGTTTTTGAAACATTCAAAAACTTCAAAAACCTTGCTGAAAAAGAAGCAAAAACAGCCATATGTGGATTCAGAACTAACAGGGGAGGAGAATTCACATCAAATGAATTCAACAAATTCTGCAAAGATAATGGCATAAGACGACAACTAACAGCAACTTACACTCCACAGCAAAATGGAGTCGCAGAAAGAAGGAATCGGACCATCATGAACATGGTACGATGTCTGTTGTCTGAGAAGGAGATGCCGAAATCATTGTGGCCAGAAGCAGCTAGATGGACAGCTCATGTTTTGAATCGCAGTTACACAAAGGCAGTCAAGGACATGGTACCTGAGGAGAGGTGGACAGGAGTAAAACCAAATGTAGAATACTTCAGAGTATTCGGTTCGATTGCACATGTGCACGTCCCTGAACAAAAGAGAATTAAACTTGATGATCGAAGTCACAAATGCATCTTGCTTGGAGTTAGTGACGAATCTAAGGCCTATCGTTTGTATGATCCGGTGACAAAGAAAATAATCATAAGCAGAGATGTCATATTCGAAGAAGGTGGAAAATGGGATTGGAACTTGAGTACAACAGAGGCAGAGCATAATGTGTTGGCTTGGGGAGACGATGATGATATTGCCACAGAAGAGTCTGAAGGAGAAGAGACTGATGGAGAACCTAATGAAGTAGAAAACGGCAGTTTAGAAGCAATTCCAGAAACTGAGGAATCTTCACCAGAATTTCCACAACAGACAAGAAGAAGGAGAGAGCCCGTTTGGATGCGCGACTACGAAACTGGTGAACGCTTGTCTGAAGAAGAAGAATCAGATGAAAGCTTAGCTTTTCACATCTCCAACGATGATCCAATAAACTTTGACGAAGCGGTGAAAGAAAAAAGGTGGCAGGAGGCCATGAAGCTTGAAATTCAAGCTATTGAGAGAAATCAGACCTGGGAGCTTGTGCCATTGCCACATCGAGCAAAGAAAATTGGTGTCAAATGGGTTTTTAAAACGAAATTAAATGAAGAAGGCAAAGTAGACAAATGTAAAGCTAGACTCGTCGCCAAGGGATATTCACAAAAAGCAGGAGTAGACTACAATGAAGTGTATGCGCCAGTAGCACGATGGGATACAATCAGAATTCTGTTGGCACTGGCAGCTCAACGTGGATGGTGCATCTATCAACTTGACGTTAAGAGTGCTTTCTTGTACGGTGAATTGAATGAGGAGGTTTACGTTGACCAGCCGGAAGGGTTTGTCAAAAGGGGAGAAGAAAACAAGGTGTATCGGCTGAAGAAGGCTCTCTACGATTTAAAGGAAGCTCCAAGGGTCTGGTTTAGCAAAATCGAGAGTTATTTCAAGAAGGAAGGATTTGAGAAAAGCAATTACGACCACACCTTGTTCTTGAAGAAAAATGGAGATAAATTGTTGCTGGTAAGTCTTTATGTTGATGATTTGATTTACACAGGAAATGATGAGCATATGTGCACAAATTTTAAGTCGTCAATGCAGAAGGAGTTTGAGATGACAGACTTGGGAAAAATGAAGTTCTTCCTTGGAGTTGAAGTCTATCAAAACAAAGGAGGAATTCATCTGTGCCAAAAGAAGTATGCTAAGGAATGCTTGGAAAGGTTTAATATGTGGAATTGCAATGCTGTAAAGAATCCAATAGTTCCTGGCACTGTCTTGTCAAAGTTAGGCAGCAAAAATGCTGATGCAACACTGTACAAACAACTGGTAGGATGCTTAATGTACCTAACGGTAACTCGTCCTGATTTAATGTTTGTGGTATGTTTGATTTCTCGTTATATGGCTGATCCTAAAGAAGAACATATGATGATTGCTAAGAGGGTACTGAGATATTTAAAAGGAACATTGGATTTTGGAGTCTATTACAAAAGGAGCACAGATGTAAATCTGCTGGGATACACAGACAGCCACTATACAGGAGATGAGAATGACAGAAATCTGCTGGGATACACAGACAGTGACTATGCGCGAGATATAGACGATAGGAAAAGCACTTCAGGCTATGTTTTTCTTCTAAGTGGAGCAACAATATGTTGGAGTTCAAGGAAGCAAGGAATTGTCACTCTATCATCCACAGAAGCTGAATATGTGGCTGTCATTGCATGTGCATGTCATGGAGTTTGGCTTAAAGGAATTCTGAAGGAGTTGGGCGTAAAAAACTGTGAGTGCATCAATATTATGTGTGATAATGGTTCAGCAATTAAGTTGTCAAAGAACCCAGTTATGCATCGAAGGACAAAACATATTGATGTTAGATACCATTACTTGAGCAATCTGTCAATTGATGGAGCTGTGAGGTTAATTTTTTGTGGAACTAAAGATCAAGTGGCAGACATAATGACTAAACCAATTAAGTTGGACCAATTTGTGAAACTCAGAAGCTTGCTTAGTGTTCGACGACTTAAGGAATAAACTGATGCTGATGCAGCATATTTCAGTTTACAAGGAGGAATTTGTTGGAGCTATTGACTTGGTCTGCAACGTGATAGCTAAATAATAGGTAGGAGTTGTTATTTAAACTGTTAAGTAAGCTAGTTTATAGGAGTTGATTTGTTCAATTTTATTTAAATATGTTTTTCTTGTATTTCGATTTTTCGGTTTGTAAGATTTTATAAAAGTCTCAGTTATTTTTTTATTTGATTGAGGAAGGATTATCAGTATTCTTTAGTCACGACGACGTCGTCCCAGTCTCAGGAAAGTCGGCCTTTATTTCCTGGTCCCACCACCTCGCCAAATCTGGGCCCCAATGACATCGTAAACTGATCCTCCACACCAGTCGAATCTAAAATCATTCCATTACTATTACAGTACCTCATCACCTCATTATTCGTGCCATGTTCGATTCCCTCCTGAATTTCTCTCTCTCCTCTCTCTATCTCACTTTGAATCGAGTTGAGAGAAATTAGAAAGATAGAGACAAAGATCTCGGTTGGAGGAGTTTTCTCCCTGAAAAGTTTCTCTCTCCTGCAAATGAAGACCAGCCCAAAGCTCATAGTCCTCCACCCATCAATCCACAAACAAGGAGGAGCAAACTCCCACCGTACATGGTTTCTGATTTTCGTGTCCTTCTTCACATTTGCCTTCGCTGTGACCCTCATCACCACCAGAGACGCTATTCCCACCACCACCGACTCCACCACCAAAACACCACTACCCAAACACGTTTTCGATGCCCTCCTCCACTACGCTTCCTTCACCTCCAACTCCACCGCCTCCTCCCACATGTCCTCCGCTGAGCTCAACTCCATCGCCGCCGTACTCCTCCGCTGTGCCACCACATGTAACTTCCTTGTTTTCGGATTAACCCACGAGACCCTCCTCTGGAACTCTCTCAACCGCAACGGCCGTACCGTCTTCGTCGACGAAAGCGCATATTTAGTGTCGAAACTCGAAGAAAATCACCCAGAAATCGAAGCCTACGACGTTCAATTCACAACCAAAGTGAGTGATTTGTACGAACTATTAGAGTACTCAAGAGACCAACTTCGAAACGAATGCAGACCTGTACAGAACCTCTTGTTCTCGGACTGCAAATTAGCCATCAACGACCTTCCAAACCACATATACAACGTCGCATGGGACGTGATTTTGGTGGATGGGCCACGTGGGTACTTTCCCGGAGCTCCGGGGAGGATGCCGGCGATATTCACCGCCGGCGTACTGGCGAGAAGCAAGAGAGGAGGTGAAGAAAAGACCCATGTGTTCGTACATGAGATTGAAAGGGAAGTGGAGAGAGTGAGCAGTGATGAGTTCTTGTGCAGAGAGAGTTTGGTTGAGTCTCTGGACTTGTTGGGCCATTTTGTGGTGGAGAAAATGGAAGCGAAGAGATTTGAGTTCTGTCCAGAATCTGAAGAATCATCGTCTTCTTCATCACCAACCTCATATTCAGATGATTGATTTTTTTTTTTGTAATTGGAAATATTATTATATAATGTTCTTTCCTACTCTGATTGTAATCTGTATGTTCCATATGTTAATATTAAGAAGTAATTATGATATTTTCTACAGTTTTGTGGTATCTTGTTTTCCCCTCTTGAATTTCAAAATTTCTTAATTTTGGAAAAATCTTAATATTTTTTTTTTGATTAAAACAGCAGCGTTTTACACGAAAACAACGTTGTTAATCAAAACGATGTTATTTTAACACCTCCGATGCTAAAAATTATCAGCAGCGGAGTCGGATATGATGTATAATAACAACATTTATTGTTTTTTTTTTTCCTAATTGGTAAAATTTATTGTTGATTGTATCTTTGTTTATTGATGGTGTATATTAAAAATTATAATGCTAGATTGATTAAAATATATATATATATATATGTTAGATGATGTGATATTATCGTAATAGTGTTGTTAGTTCTCTTTTTACGCAATTAAAATATTTTTATTATAAAAATAATATATTATTTGATTCTTATTTTTAATTTTGTGATTATGTATTTGATTGATCTATTTATAATTATTAATAATGAATAATATAAAATTTAAAATAATAAATAAATAAATTTACACTTAACACATATCACTTTCCATCCGAAACTAACAACAATGTTGTCCTCACCAATCAACACTTACAGGGGAGAAGAAAATGGCCGGTGAGCAACTGGCTGCTGTCGGGGATGGACTAGTAGCGTTGTGTGGAGACTGACTGTAACTCTAGCTTTCGCTTTCTTTTTTCTTTAAATTAAATTTATAATTATAAAATATATGATCATTTTTATTTATATTTTGATATGATAGCATAAAATTTATTTTAATTTTTTTTTTGTAAAAAAATGTTATATTTTTTACACGATTATTAATATCTGAATTTATAATTTAACTTTATTACCATTTCGGCTATCTTTCGATTATAAGTCATTATGTTCAAAAAAAAGAGTGTAGTCCTTTTTATCCGGTCACGTGAAGCACTTGACGAAAGCGTACGTTACT
The DNA here is from genome assembly GCA_963454935.2 of Ilex paraguariensis. NCBI lineage: Eukaryota > Viridiplantae > Streptophyta > Magnoliopsida > Aquifoliales > Aquifoliaceae > Ilex > Ilex paraguariensis. The sequence goes on along the minus strand of CAUOFW020000704.1, from coordinate 60,395 downwards.
GAGAGTAAAGACAGACAGAGTGTCAGGGAAGGGAAAGCGTAGGAGTCATGTATGTCGGTGGAAGGAGAGAGCCATATGCCATTCAATTTAATTGCACGGACGCAACTGCCATAAACGGTGTCGCATTCTATTATACATCGCGTCACGTTCAATAGTACGTATGTTTTTCAAAATTAGTTAAATTTTACTCAATTTTTTGAAAAAATCAATGGTAATGTACATAATTATTCGTATATTTAATTTTAGAACGAAAGCTTTAAGATATTTTAAGAGATAAATTATGAATAATTATTATTAGTGTTAAAATATAAATATTTTAAGTTATACCTTTTCTAAATTTGTAAATAAGGCTGTATTTAATAGTTAGTTAAGATAAAAAAAGAAACGGGGTCTAGATCACATGAAGTGGGGTCCGAGACAAAAACAATAGCAGAAAAATAACAAATTTCAAAAATTAAGTTAGAGCGAAAACATATTGATAGCATTACATTATATCCATTTTCAGAGTACAAATTCGACTAATATGCGACAAACTATTTAATTTTTGAATATATGTTGATTATCAAGTCCAAAAATTGATAATAATAATAATAATAATAGGATAAATATAATCCAAGTTTGATACATATCATCTTTAAAAAATAAAAGGATTAAGAGGTTAAATCTCATCAAAACTCTAAAACAACCATACGTTTAATTTAATTTCAAAATAGTTACAAAATTAAAGTTGAATTTTTTTGTTAGTCGAACTTATAACTTTTTTCAATCGAGAGAAATAATTCGCGTAGAATTCTTTTTTAAAAGCATGAATTTGCGTGCAAAGCGCTAGAACACGACTAGTTGTACATGAATTGTGAGACACGTAATGAGGTATTATATGTATTTCAAATGTAGAAACCAAAAACCCTTCATCTCTATTTATTAATAATATAGATGTGTATGATTGTATTATGTTATATTTAATTCCTGATGTATATAAGTTATATGCAGTGCATTCATGTCGTATTTAACTAAATTACAATCGATCTATTTATTTTTATTAATTACTCGAATTTATTCAGACTAAATTCAAGCTGTATGGAATGAGATTTTTAGTTTATGTGGAGTTTTTTGAGAGGTGAATTCGATTGAGATACAATCGGGATATGGTTTGAATGGACTGTCAATGTCAAATAATGTAATGAATCTCATGTTGGTTGGATTGGGCCTTTTTTCCTTGGACATAGTTGGACCCGTGAAAGGTGGGTAATTGAATGAAGTATGAACCACTGCCACAGACTGAAGTTTTGAGTACTTTTTCTGTTATGGTACACAATGACCTATCTTTAATTTAGCGGAACTCGCCGCCTTGATTTTCTCTACCTACCATAGCCAATGCATGTTATATGTTGCTGGGGTGCCCATGGACCAGATTATTCGCGGATCTCGTTATTCAAAATTTGATAAGTTTGATTATTAGTCTGTTCGAGTCTGATCTTGAGCTCAATATCTTTAAAAAGATGATTTAGAGTTATCACTAAATTCATTACCCGGCCTCAAGCCAAGCCTAAGAGTCCGGTAGCCAAATCCAACCCATCCACATAGTCCATTTACCTTTCGTTTAAAAAAAAGTTATATTTTTAAATCATTAAATTTGAAACTTTGAAATAAGTCTCCTAATATCGCAATTTGAAATTTTAAAATTTTAAATATTATAAATAATGAATTATTTTATTTTTTATGTATTAAACATACAAATTTAAAAAAATAGAGTAATGCAAATGATAGATAAGTGAGTAAATGTCAACCTAGTTGGGATATATTCATTCTATTGAATGTAGTTCAGTCCCTAATTAAAAATAAAATTATTCATTATTTTATTTTTATGTATTTTAACTTTATTTTTGATTCAAAAATATAGTTTACACAAATATTAAGTTACAAAAATATTCATTATTTTTATATGAAGTTGTATATAACAAAGCTCATGAGCAGGCCCGCCTAATAGGCTCGCGGGTAGCCTATCCCTACTCGAAGTCCTGCCCGGTCCAATCGATAACTCACTTGAATAAGAGATTAAGTTTACGCTACCAAGCCCGACCCAAAAAAAAATTCGCGGGCCAAGCCTATATTGGCTCATAGACACTCCTATATGTTGCCCATAACTAGGCTCGTCAACGGATCAATAAGGGTGATAATTTTCAACACGACATGACAATATGATACGAATAAATAGGTCTGGGTTGATTTTTTTTGATACAAATCCGTATTTGACACAATTCGCCAACACGAATTATTAAAAGGTCCTGTTCGGATTCAATTCATTTAACTCAAAATTAACCCCATTGACCCTTGTATTTAATCGGGTCGACATGAACTCGATTAACCTGCATCGAACCCAAAATTGCTCAACACTATTTAAATTAACTTAGTTGGATCCCTAACCCCAAATTCATTCATTTGTCCCCCCCCCCCCCCTCTACCTCCCTCCTAATAATTCAATTGGTCTACCTCCCACACTAGGGGTGTCAAACGTATCAAGTTAAACGATTATATGTCGGGTTAAACAGGTGACGGGTGAAAAACATATAAACTCATACACAACACGTTTAATAAATGGGTAAAAAATTTCAACACAAACACGACTCGTTTAATAAACGGATAACACGACACAACTCGTTTAATTTTAAAAAAATTATATTAACAAATTTTAATACTCTACTACTTTTTTATTGTCAATTGCATTTACCTCAAAAAAAGAATTTTTAGTCAAATCTCATAAAAATAAGACTTAAAGGCTTAAAAAAATGAAGCAAAAGGTCATTACTTTTTACTGGCAATTCAACCCTCTCCATCTCTCCTCATTTTCCAATGTGGGACAAAAAAAAAAGGCATTAGTTTGTCCTTGTCTTTGAAATGTTCCTCATCTCCTCTCTTTTATCTTTGAACTATTATTTTACTTTTTTTTTTATTAATTTCTTTACTTTTTTTTTTCTTGTTAATTTTTTAAAATATTTATTAATTTATTATTACATTAATTTTATTTAAACGAGTAAACGTGTGATAAACGGTTTAATGTGTCAACCCGTTTATTAAACGTGTTTGGCGTGTCAACCCGTTTATCACTCAAACCCGTTAAAATCTCACTCAAACTCGCTTAATTGGTGTCGATTCGTGTCGGTTAATTGTTTCGTATCGAATTTTGACAGCCCTATCCCACACCACCACCTTCCTCTCCCTTCCTCAGGCCCTTACTCACCACCACACCACCAACCAGACTAGGTTAGCTCGCTCCCTCTCTCTCTCTCTCTCACACACACACACACATACACATACAACACACGCAAATCTGCACTTCACTACTCATCCCTCACTTTCACTGCACTTGTACATCACCGTTGTTTTACAGCCCCAAGTGAAACACCCCTTGCCAGCATCCAGTCACACAAATTTTAGATCCCTAATTCAGATCTATGGTTTCAATTGTTCAGATTTTTAGAATATGTCTTAGATCCCTAATTCAGACGTTTAGATTTTTAGATTATATTTTAGATCCCTATTTCAGATTGCAAATTCAAAGCTGTTAATACTATAGATTGATTTTTTATAGCATGCTGTTAATACAATAGTAGATTTGTGATTTCTTGTAGCATGATGTTAATAATACATATTAGTTTGTAATATTTGTATTGCTTTGGGGTATTTGTATTGTTTTGGAATATTTTAATGCTTTGGATATTTATTTTGGGATTTGTAATACTTTAGAGATTTGTATTATTGGGGATATTTGTAATGCTTTGTAATGTTTTTAATATCTTTTTTTGGTAATGTAGGTTCAAATTGTCCTTTTTTTTTTGTTCTAGGTTTAAATTAATTAAATTGATGGATAAGTTGATGTATCTTGATTAAATTATTGGTACAAGATATAAATTGTTTTTAATGTCTTTTTCTTTTGTTTTGGGTCGTGTCGGGTGGGGTTGTTTTTCTCCGGACACAACTTGTATAAAATCTCAAGTAATGGGTCGTGTCGAATTAGTTGTGTTTATAATCAGATTGTGTTCGTGTCCAAATGACCTAATTCGTTTTATTCACATGTCGTGTTTGAGTTAATGTGTCTTGGATTTGAATCTGATATGACATGACTCGAACACGACACGACATGATCGACACGCCTATGAATCAAGTTTAAATCGAATTTTGATTGATTTGAAGTCAACTTTGAAAGTTTGACCTGAATCCAATCTAATAATTCGACATATTTTATTTTCGTGGTCTATATTTAAATCTTTTAACAATCTAAAATCCAATACAATTGCACTAGAGGTCCTCAAATTATAAAAATTGTCTCATTTTGGTCCATAATAATTTAATTGTATCACTTTAGTTCATGAAATATTCAATATATTTCTATGTGATTTCTCAAGTAGACAATGTTCAAATTGCTAACGATTTTTAATTATAAACTTGTCACGCAATACTTAAATATGGATAAAAAAAAATAATTTAAATAACTCTATATTAAATTTTTACCCAAATTTTGGTCAAAAAGCTATTCAAATTATACAGCAGTGATCATGAGGTATCCAAATTTTGGTCAAAAACTATCCATATTACACATTTTTTGTCAAGAGCTACCTAAATTTTGGTCAAAAACTATCCAAATTATTTTTTGCATATATTTAGGTATCACATGACAAGTTTATGACAAAAAATAATTTGCAATTTGGATGTTGCCTGTTTGAGGAACCACATAATCATATTTAATATTTCTAGGACTAAAACGATGCAATTGAAATATTAGGGATTAAAATAAGGCAAAGTTTATATTTTGGAGACCTTCATTATAATTAACCCTTTCTAAATTTTAACAAAATATCTTAAAATATACACAAGTAAATCTGTCAATGGACCATATTTTAGATCAAATTTGATTGAATCCTTTTATCCAAATTTGATTCAAATTTGTTTAGATACCATAAATTGGATATGGATATAGATATTTACAAATTTGATCCAATAAATATCTAATCTAGTTAATATATACATATAATATACACATATGTGTATTGATTATTTGTAATTAATCTTTAAAAAAAAGATTATTTGTTAAAATTTTGGTGGAATATCATTATGGAACAGATCGGGTAATTGGACCGGATATTCGATTATAAACGAATTCGAATATAAACTAATATTTTTTTATCCACCGTATAAACGGATCGGATTTGGTAAAAAAATTTTAATCAAATTTGGATGGACCTAGATTTGATCTAAATTCTATCCGTTGATAGACCTACGCACAAAAATAAATAAATATTCAATGTAATGGTGATATCGGCACGTGACATTACTATTCAACTTAAATATGAAACCCACTTGTCCTGAATTTTCAATTTATGATGATATTTTCATCAAGCAAACAAACCCGAATATGTTTGGCATATATCAATAATATTCAACTTTTTCTTATTTATATCCATCCCAACATTCATTCTGAATCTTTTGAACTACTTCAATTCAAATAGTAGTAGAGTGAGACCTTTATTAGATCATTAATTTATATATTGGGAAATATTATATATTTAATATTTTTTCAATTATATTTGATAATATAATGTAATCTTGTGTGTACCTTCTTATATTTACTAATTTTGCATTCATAATATATGTCATTAATATATTTATCTATTTTTTTCCGGACAACTTTCTATTTTCTATCAAATTTGATGGCACACACCAAGTTTTTTCACCAAATCAAATGTTCTACAATTATTAAATTATTAATTTTTACGAATATATAAAAATTGTATCTGTATCCTAGACAGAGTAAAAATCCCTTTAATATACTTTCTTTCTTTACAAATCAACCACCGTGAATATAAAACTTATTGTACATAAGTGAAATTCTCACTCATTGATAATGAATAATCGATCAAGATCGAAAATAAAAGAAAAAAAAAATATATATATATATGAAGGTGCGTGAATCCATCCTAAACTTCTCAATGTGACTGAAAGGGTTAGAAGCAAAAACTTCGGTACACCCTCAAGCAGACACCAATACTAGCTTGGACCTGGAAACATCACCACGGCCCAATTACGCTAAGAAACACATATAGGCCCAGACAATCTAACCCAAACTTGCAATGTTATTTATTTATATTTGGTGAATTGGGGGCGGCACTCTTTTTGGTCTTATTTAGATATAAGTTTTGTGAAAATTAGGGGTGAGTCTTCCTAAATGTACTTGTTTAGAAATAAGTTCGACAAAAAAATTTATAAAGGGTTAAGTTCATGTTTAAAATTATGAGTAATGACTTAAGTCCACTTTTTTCTTTTATCTCAAAAATATCCCTAACAGTGTTAAATTTGGTCAATTATGAAAAACCATATGTTAGATATTTGAGATGTATATGGTAACAAATTGTTCAATTTTTTATGAAAATCGAATCTGATGCTTGAATTACGACAAAATTATTTGTCTATTAATTCAATTTCAAATCAAAAGATTTTATTAACAATTCAAATTCAAAATCTAAATTAAGATACCTAAAGAAACATATACTGCTTGAACAACAATGCTACTTAAAAGACGAACTCAAAAACCAAACCCATTTTTTTTTCTTATTTCCTTGGATATTAACTAGTCGGAGCTTTACTTGAGAGCTTTGACTTGAAGTGGAATTAGCAAGGCCCGGCCAATGAAAACAATCACCACCATCCAATCTGCTATTAGCAACACCACTTACTCACACCCCTAGCACCGCCACCACCAACTCTACCCCATTACCTTTGCTGCCTTGCTCCCTGGGCCAGTCAAACATACCAAGTTCATCTTCCATTTCATGAAGACCCGAACCCATGCCCACAACCAAATCCACTAAAGGGCACAAACTCAACCCTCTGTGGTATTGCGACGTTCTTTATTGGAGTTTTTTTTTATTTTTTTTTTAAAATTTGGTTCTAAATGTATTTTTCATGTTACTGTGCGTGCTTTATTGAAATTAGTATTGATTTGTTAAATTGAATATTTCATGTTACTATTTTTTTTACTATGTTACTATTTATGTTACTGTTTTTGTTGAGTTTGTTACTGTTCATGTTACTATTATTTTGAGCATGTTATTATTTTTGTTGAGCATGTTACTAGTATTATTTTCCTAAATATTAATATTTAATGTTCCCATTTTTATTTTTGTTTTTGAATATTACTATTTTTGTGTTTAAATTTGAGAGAAATAATTATTGTTAAAAATGTTATTGTTTTTGTTAAGTATGTTACTATTTTTGTTGAACATATTACTATTGTTATTTTTTTAAAATATTAATATTAAATGTTACTATTTTTTTTATGTTTAAATGTTACCTTTTTTGTGTTTAAATGATATTATTTTTTGTGTCTAATGATAACTTTTTTTTTCTATTTGAATGTTACTATTTTTTATTTTTAATGTTACTATATATGTGTGTGAGTATATATATATTCCTAGTTTATATATGGAAATAGATAGATATGAGAGAGAAAATTTTTTAATGTTTGTCAAACTCCTAAGATTTAGGAGGTTTTAATTTTTAGTTTTAATTTACTTCTAAAGGAAAAAGGATAGTCTGGTAAAATTGATAAAAAATAGACTTCATAACAAATAAGTTTTCTTCACAGACTTAAGTCCAAACAAATCAATATAGGGGGGCCGACCTCCAAATTTTTCATAAGTTTTTTATTATGAAAATTGGATGTGAGTCTCCCTAAATGTACTTGTTTGGAGATAAGTCCGGTAAGAAAATTTTTGGAGGGCTAAGTCCATGTTTAAAAATATATGTAATGACTTAAGTCTATTTTTTTTTATATCAAAAACACCCCTAACGGTGTTAATTTTGGTCAATTATGGAAAGCCATAGGTTAGATGTTTGAGATATATATAGTAACAAATTGTTCAGTGTTTTATGGAAACCGAAATACATTATATTATGATGCTTGAATTACGACAAAATTATTGGGCTATTAATTCAAATTCAGATCAAAAGTTTCCATTAACAATTCAAAATCTGAATCACTGAAAATTCGTTGTCTTACTGGTTTGAAATTCAAAATCTAGAGTTCGAATTTTACTGTGATTCTAGTTCAACTTACTGGTTCTTCTTTCTTTGTCGGTGATTCCAGTTTGTGCTAAAGCATTATTATCTACTGAGGAATTTTCATTGTAATTGGCTGATTTACATAATATGAATAATAGTGATGTTTCAAACATTTACCATCAATTGAGAGTTACTTGCCAAAAATTTGATGTTATTTACCGGAATTTGTATTGCAACGTTTTTTACTGGGGTTTTTTTTGATTTTAAAATTAGGTTCTAAGTTGATTTTTCATGTTACCGTTCGTGATTTATTGGAATTGGAATTGATGATTTTCGTTTTTTTTCTTTGTTTTTGTCGAAATTCAATGTTACTAACTTGTATTCGTATTGGGACGTTCTTTAACAAAGTTCTTTTTTTTTTTTTTTTTTTGAAATTAGGTTCTAAATTTATTTTTTCATGTTGCTATTCGTGATTTATTGGAATAAGAATTGATTAAGTTAGTTTTTCTATATTTTTCCCTTTATATTTTTGTTTTCTTGGTTATAATAGATGGTGGATAACATATTGGTTTGTTGCAAGTATTCTTCTAAGACTGTTATGATAAGAATTTCAAAAAATTCCATAATTGATAATGTGTTACATTGTGTTTGTGACAATTGGAATGGTTTGAGTTCCAATTCTGTTGCCTTGTTCTATGCTATTCATGGACATCCGAATTGCGCTTTACAAAATGATCATGATGTGAGAAACATGTTTTTAATTGCACGATCTGTTCAGTTGAATTTTGTTGATGTTACAATTGTTGTTAAAGAGAATGTGGTTCGTGATTTTGAGGGGGAGAAGTCGTGGAAAGTTTTGAATTAACTGTTGAACCTGTTAGTTGCGAGAATGATCTTCTCCCTCGTTTTTGTTCTCTCAATGAGAAGGTTTTGTTGACTGATGGATGGTCCAATGGAATAGTAGATGTTGGTCAGATGTTTGAAGGAGGAGTAGCTGGTTTTCGGAATGTTTTATGCAAATATGCAATAGAGGTTGATTTTCAGTTTAATTATGTGAAAAATGAAAAAACAAGGGTGAAGACTAAATGTGTCATAAAATATTCTGCTGGGTGTGAGTGGTTTTTTTATTACTACACTCCAACGGATAAATGGATGATTTTACATTAAGAAGTTAAACGATGAGCATACGTGTGGTGTGGTTGCACGTACGACAAAGAACAAAAGATTGACTTCTAATTTGATTGGAGGTCTTATTGTTGACAACGTCCGACAAAAACCTGACACACGACCAGTTGATGTGAAAATTATGTTTCATACAGATTATGGTTTGACCATATCGTATTACCAAGCTTGGATGGATGTCAAAAAGGCAAGGGGTATATTGTTTGGGGATTATTCGTTGTCATACCAACAATTACAATGGTATGTACAAGCTGCTAATGAAAGCAATTCAAGTAGTCATTTTGTGTTAGAAGGTGATTTGGGCATGCAGCGTTTTAATATGTTGTTCATGTCATTTAAAACATGTATACATGGATTTAACTATTGTCAACCCATATTGTTCATTGATGGTACATTTTTAAAGAGAATGTATAAAGGCATTATTTTGTCTGCAGCTGTAAAAGATGGCAACCAAGGTAATTTTTTTGTGGTTTAATTTGGTGTTACTGATTTTATTTTACTGTTACATTTTAATAGTTGTTTGTATGTTACTGTTTTTGATGTTGTATATATTACAGGTTTGTTCTCCTTGGTTTTTGCTGTTGTTGATTCGGAGAATGAGTGTAATTGGCGTTGATTTTTAGAACAATTAGTTGAGATTGTTGATAATACTAGGGACCTTACCATTATGTCCGATCGCTATGTTGGCTTGATGGAAGCAATGCCAAAGGTGTTCCCTGTTAAACAATAAAAAAGTCATTGCTCATCATCTTTCAATGAAAATTTTGACCAAAGGCTAACGATGGGTGCACTATAAATGCATGACGCCCCTAGAAGTGATTCACCCATGATTCGTATCATTAGAAAATATTATGGGCAAATTTGTCCCATTGTGGACATTTTCGATTAAACCCATTTTGGTTTGATCCTCCATTTGAAATATTTTCAAAAGAAAATAAAATTCCTTGTTTACTACTTTCAAAAGTTAATTTTGGTCCAAATTCTAAAATCCAATTAAGATTTACGTCATAGCATAAAGGTCAACTATCAAACAAATCATAGATTCAGTAGATAACCCACCAACTAAAAATCAGAAATTCGATAGGAAGCTTTCAAAGCCAACTAAATGGCGATTACAAAGAGTGGGTAGATTGTTTAGCAGGTGGTAAGTCTCAAGAGTCCCACTAGGGAGGGAAAGTGTTCTTTGCTAGCAACTCCAACTATAGCCACTTGCCAAGAAAAATAAACTGCCAAAGAGATCCCTTATAAAAAGGGGCAAGAGGTGAAAACGGGAGAGAGAGTTTTAGACGGTTAACAAAGAAAAAAATTCAGCAGAGAGGGTTTCAGAAAAGAAGGGAAAAAAAGCAAAAATCTGAAGCCTTGCAACAGGTAAGAAAATTTGTTCACCCTCTTTCTTGTTTATTTAATCTCTTGGATTTTGTTATGGCAACAATTCAAGCAATTTCGGCTATATCGATCCTCCCGGAGTTACAAATTATAGGACTTTTAAACTCCTAGAGTTTGGGGCAGCCACAAGCGTTTCAAACTCTTTGAGAAATTTACAAGAGCTTCACCATCTTCAACTCTTTTGGCAATGAGAGGTAAACTTTACAAGGCCATTGAATAGTGGTTTCAAGGAAAAAAATATCAAAGCAAAAATATTTGACTTGGAGGTTTTTAACTCTTGCAAGAATTGGCTGCAAAGCAAAAGACCAAAGAAATTTCTAACTCCAATAAAAGTTGCTGCAACGAAGTTTCCATAATCTTTGGACTCCTTCCAATATTGCTTGTGGGAGCGTCGGAAGAAATCTTTCGCCCATCAAGAATTTTGTGAATTAAAGGAGTTTCTAACTCCACTTTGCTCCAAGCCGCGGGAACAGAGCTTTCGGCTCTGCAAAATCCCCGTAATGCTATAGTCTTCAACGAGATCAGTAAAAGGCCATTTATCCTCTTTGAATCGTCAAGAGTCTTCGACTCTTTCATAGAGCCACGGAGTCTTCGACTCCTCTGTGTAAAAATCACCAAAGTGAACTTATGCACTTGTATGAGAGCCTTCGATTCTTTAAGACTTTCCTGCATCAATGGAGTTTCTAACTCTTATAAGTTGCTGCAACATGCATAATTTTCAAGAACCAACTGACTCATTTCAAAGTCGGGCACATAAATTTCATACAAGAGCCTTTGGCTCTTCAACAATTGTGAGTTTCCAACTCTTAGAATTTCAACAAAAAAACACAAGAGTTTTTTGTTGGGTTCTTTTGTGGAGTTTAGTTTGTGTTGATCCAGATGATGACCCGACCCGAAATAATGTTGTGTGATTTTTATGAAAAATTTTCTAAGCCTTAGTCCATGGAGCGGGGGCTTAGGCCAATAGGGTTTTTTGGATTCTGTATGGCCGCCGTCCTCTTTGTATTCTTTCTTGAAAATAGTAAAATTTTTGTAACTTCGTGGACGTAGGCAAATTGTCAAATCATGTAAATTTTGTATTGTGTGATTGTTTGGATTGCATTCTTATTGTTCTTTTCATTAATTTTACTTTATTGTCATCATTTAATTTCACTATAATTGGTATCAGAGCCAAGGTTTGGGTCTGAAATAAACAATGGCTAGAGAAAAAGTGAAGACATTTGGAATAGAGAAGGTCGATGACACAGAGTACGGGTATTGGAGGATACAGATAGAGGACTACCTATATGGGAAGAAACATCATTTTTCACTATTGGGGACGAAACCAGAGAGTATGAAGAAGGAAGACTGGAAACTGTTAGATCAACAGGTTCTGGGGGTTATTTGGCTGACCCTTTCAAGAGTAGTTACACAGAACGTTATCAAGGAGAAGACCACTGCAAATCTCATGGTGGCTTTGTCAGGTACGTATGAAAAGCCGCCTGCGAATAACAAGGTGCATCTAATGAAAAAGTTATTCAATCTGAGGATGGTAGATGATACGTCTGTTACCCAACACCTGAATGAGTTCAATACCATCACCAATCAATTATCATTTGTTGAAATTGAATTTGATGATGAGATTCGGGCTCTGATATTTTTGGCATCACTACCAAACAGTTGGGAAGCCATGAGGATTGTTGTTAGTAATTTTGTTGGTAAGATGAAACTTAAATACGATAATATTCGTGATTTAATTTTGGCTAAGGAGATGGATAGGAGAGATTCTAGCGAGACCTCGGGATCGAGTTTTGCTCTGAATGTTGACATTCGTAGGAGGTCAAATGACAGGAACTAAAATAGAGGAAGATCAAAATCAAAGAACAAGGGTATGAGCAGGACAAGGTCTGGACAACAGGCCACTTGATGGAAATGTGGTAAAATTGGGCACATAAAAAGGAACTGCAAAAATCCGAAGAAGACGAAATGCGATGACGCGAATACAATGGCTGAGGAAGTGCAAGACGCGCTACTACTTTCTGTTCATAGTCCATTTGATGACTGGATATTGGATTCAGGGGCATCTTTTCATACCTTCTCTTATTGAGAAATCATGCGAAACTATGTTTCTGGTGATTTCGAGAAAGTGTACTTGGCTGACAGACAAGCACTGAACGTAGTGGGAATAGGAGATGTTGATATTACACTTCCTAATAGGAACGTGTGGACCTTGTAGAAGGTCAGACACATTCCTGAGTTGAAGAAGAATCTTATCTCTGTGGGACAACTTGACGATTGTGGCCACTCAATAGTGTTCTCAAATAGCACCTAGAAAGTTTCTAAAGGAGCATTAGTGTTGGCTTGAGGCAACAAGACTGGTACTTTGTACATAACAGATAGTTTCAATGATACTATTGCCACCACCACTATAGAGAGTACTCCAAAGTTGTGGCATTGCAGACTTGGTCATATGAGTCAGAAAGGCATGAAGGAACTCGTGTCAAAAGGCAAGTCACCAGAATTGAAAGCAGTTGATTTGGGCATATGTGAGAGCTGTATACTCGAGAAGTAGCAAAAGCTCAGTTTCTTGAAGAGTGGCAGAGCCTCAGAAATCAGGAAAGCTAGATCTTGTACACACAGATGTATGGGGACCCTTTCTAGTGATATCCCTTGGAGGTTCTTGATACTGTGTCACGTTCATTGACAACCATAGTAGAAAGGTATGAGTTTAAATTTTGAAACATAAATCTAACGTGTTTGATGTGTTCAAAAAGTGGAAGGCCCTAGTTGAGATGGAGACATGCCTAAAGCTAAAATGCTTAAGGTCTAACAATGGTGAAGAGTACATTGATGGAGGATTCAAGGAGTATTGCAGAGCTCAAGGTATCAGAATGAAGAAAACCATTCTTGAAACACCACAGCAAAATGGTGTTATTGAACGCATGAGCAGAACCATCAATGAGTATGCTAGAAGCATGAAGTTGCATGCAGGGCTGCCACCTACATTTTGGACAGAAGTAGTGAACACTACAGTGTACCAGATCAATCGTGGACCATCGGTCCCATTAGAGTGCAGACTACCTGAGGAGGCCTGGAGTGGGAAAGAGGTTAAACTTTCTCATATTAGAACCTTTGGTTGTGTTTATTATGTTCTTGTTAATGCTAATACTTGCAGCAAGCTTGAGGCGAAATCAATAAAATGTTATTTTATTGATTATGGAGATGAGGCGCTTGATTATCGATTCTAGGATGAGCAGAGTCAAAAGATCATCAGGAGCAAAAACATGGTATTCAATGAGAAAGCAATGTACAAGGACAAGTCCAGTACAGTTGCTGATACAACTCCTCAACAATCCGAGTTTGTCGACCTACCAGAGGTCATAGTGCAATGCAGGGTTGACAGTGATGGTGAGAGTGGGTCTAATGCGCTCATTCCCATTATTCTGTAATTACTGAACCATCCACACCTGCAGCAGCGACTCAGAAGTCTTCCAGAACTATTTGACCCCACAGCGATTCTCACTTATACTGGGTTACATTTTTGTTGATGGATGGTGGAGAACCGCAGAGTTATGAAGAAACTTTGCAAGATGAGAATTCGAGCAAATGGGAGTTAGCCATGAAAGAGGAGATGGATTCCTTGCTAGGGAATCAGACATGGGAATTGACAGAACTTCCAGCTGGGAAGAAAGCTCTACACAACAAGTGGGTGTACCATATGAATACTGAGCATGATGGCAATAAGAGGTACAAAGCAAGGCTAGTTGTAAAAAGCTTTCAGTAGAAAAAGGGTAATGATTACTTTGAGATATTCTCTCCTGCAGTGAAGATCACAACCATCAGGCTAGTGCTGACAATAGTTGTTACTAAAGATTTGCATCTTGAACAGTTAGATATGAAAATCACGTTTCTTCATGGGGATCTTGAAGAAGACATCTACATGCACTAGCCTATAGGGTTCACAATGCAAGGCAAAGAGAATTTGGTTTGCAAACTGACGAAGAGCTTGTATGGTATGAAACAAGCTCCTAGACAGTGGTACAAGAAATTTGACAGCTTTATGTGCAATTCAGGGTACATCAGGTGTTAGGAAGATCATTGTTGCTATGTCAGACAATTTGACACCTCTTACATCATTCTATTGTTATGTGTGAATGATATGCTTGTTGCAGTGTCCAGCATTGAGGAGATTAACAATCTGAAGAAGTAGTTGTCAAAATAGTTTGTTATGAAGGATTTGGGACCTACAAAATAAATCCTTGGAATGAGAATCATCAGAGATAGAGTCAAGGGCATGTTGAAACTGTTGCAGGCTGAGTATGTGAAATAGGTACTCAGTAGATTTAACATGGACCAGGCCAAACCAATTGGCACACCGTCGGGTAGTCACTTCAGACTCAGTAAAGATCAGTCACCCAAGACAGATGAGGAACATGACTACATGGGTAAGGTTCCTAACACTTCAGCTATTGGTTCACTCATGTATGCTATGGTCTGCACAAGATTGGACATTGCCCATGCAGTGGGAGTTGTGAGTAAATATATGAACAACCAGGAAGACAACATTGGGAGGATGTGAAGGATTCTGAGGTACCTGAAAGGTTCCTCAGAAGCATGTATGTGTTTCACCGGAGATAGTTTGGAGCTACAGGGTTTTGTCGAGCCAACTTGGCCAGAGACACTGATAGTAGAAAAAGCACCACCGATTGTGTTTATACCTTGGCTGGTACTGCCGTGTCTTGGGGGTTCTAACTTGCAGAAGACAGAGGCCAAGTATGTTGCAGTGTCAGAGGCTTTAAAGGAGATGATTTCATTACAGAGTTTCTTGGAGGAACTGGGTAAAAAGAAATAGAAGGGAACTTTTTACAGTGATAGTCAGAGTTTCATATTCCTCGCCAAGAATCCGGCATTTCATTCCAGGACGAAGCACATTTAGATTAGGTATCATTACATATGGTCCTTACTTGATGATGGTCAATTGATACTTGATAAGATCTGTGGAACTAAAACCCGGCAGACATGTTGACTATGGGTGTTACTATTGAGAAGTTGAAGTTGTGTGTAGCTTCAGTTGGTCTTCTAGCTTGAGGACAGAAGGATGAGTTGCAGGGGTGAGGGACTGTTCTTGGAGGATTACAGTTGATGTTGGTGATTGAACTAGTCTCCAAGTAGGAGATTTGTTGGGTTCTTTTGTAGAGTCTAGTTTGTGTTGATCTGGATGATGACCCGACTCGAAATAATGTTGCGTGGTTTTTAATGAAAAATTTTTAGAGTCTTAATCCATGGAGCAAAGGCTTGGGCCAATTTGTAGCCCTATGTGCAGAACATATATAAGCTGTTATTCGGTGATTAGAGTTTTTTGGATTTTGTACGGCTGTTGCCTTCTCTATATTTTTTCTTAAGAATAGTGAAATTCTTGCACCTTTGTGGACGTAGGCAAATTGTCGAACCACGTGAATTCTGTATTGTGTGATTGTTTGTATTTCATTCTTTTCGTTAATTTCACTTTATTGTCATCGTTTGATTTCACTACATTTTTAACTCTTCGGTAGAATCGGCAAGAGGCTCAAGGCCCTCAACTATTTCTTAAAAAAAAAAACAGTGAGTCTTTGACTCTTTCGTCAACAAATTTTTCATGGGGCAACAGACTTTGGTCCTTTTGGAGTTTGTGTGAAACAACGAGATTGCGTAACTCCTATGAGAGCTAGCAGTGGGAGCCTTTTTGTCAACAATTCAAGGAGTTTCCAACTCCTAAATTAGTAATTAAAGGAGTTTCTAACTCCTAAACATCGACACATCACAAAATCTTAAAAAGGGTTATATGCTTTTCAAAGCACAAACAGAAACTGCTTTCTTTGAATGGAGTTTCAAACTCCCCTTTAATTCTCTCTCAAGAGTCTTAGACTCTTTAACCAAAGCTTGGTTTTTCTAAAACCATAGGCGAGAAGAGTTTGCGGCGAAGCAACAAAGCAACGGAATTTTTTAATTCCTACAACACCAATGGAGTTTTTAACTCCTTATGTTGAGGGTCTAAGACTCTTTGAGTTTTAGTTTAATTTTGTAACATGGAGTTGCTCCTAAGTCATAAAACATGGGAGTTTTTAACTCCTAAATTCCTTGCTAAGAGTCTTAGACTCTTCCAAAATCATGGTGCCGGTGCGAAGGTTCTTTCTTTTATAATCCGTGGCTCCCTCAGGTAAAAACATTTAGGAGTTTAATACTCACCAATAGTAGTCTTGAATTTTTCTTAGACCCATCAAAATTTCATATAGCTGTTCAGGGCGTATACAACAAAAAAAAATTTAATTTGCACTTGCTGCAAAAAACTAAAATCAAATCAAGCCTCGTTGTGGATCATGTGCAAAGATATAGCTACTCTATGGGAATTTCTCTATGGCAGCAACTAAAAAAATGGCGTGAGAGCCTTCATTTTTAGCAAAATCAACAAGAGTCTTAGACTCTCAAGTTGGTAAAATAATGTTACATTAAACTTGCTACAAACCTTTTCAAGCCATCAATTAATAAAGTTTTTAACTCCTAAAAAAAATCTGGTGTTTCTATCTCTAAAAAACTTGGAATTTCTAACTCCTAAAGAAAATTGGAACCTTCGATTCCACAAATATTTGAGTAGCTACTGAATGGTTGTCCAAACAAATCCACTTTTGAGTTCTAAATTCATGCTTGCTCATCGCTAAGAATATTGGATTCTTTAATTTTGGTTTGCAACTTCTCTCGACAAATCCTACGAGTGCAGCCCATAAAAAGACTTGTTAGTGGACAAGAAAATTTAACTTAAAAGAGTTTATAACTCGTCTAAATTGACATGGAATCTATGACTCCTTTTAAGTGACAATTTGATCATTTAAATCCGTCACTATTTTTTGGAGTTTTAAACTCCTACAAATAAAATAGTGTAGAAATTAAATTAAAGGGTTTCTAACTCTTTACTACTTTTGTAGATTTAAAACTCTTTAAAGATCTTTATGAAAAAAATTCTTGGACTCTCAAATAGATTTGAAAGTTTGTAACTCACAAAAAGTCACTAATTTTATATGGAATTTAATTTCATCAAATCATAACCTATGTGAATCCTAAAATTCATGTAAGTCAGAGTCGTTTTAAATACAACTCAAGTCCATACCAAAGAATAATAGGTCATTTACCCATTTCAACTCAACTCAAATAAAATTCCAAATTAAATTTGTCATTCACTCATTTAAAACCCCACTCAAATTCAATATTCTTTTTCGAACTATGTTCGACTTGATTCCACTTTTAGATACGTAGGCAATCCAACAGCTACCCTAGGCACAGTCGCATTCTTAAATAAATTCCAAAACCTCAAGAACTACATTCAACTTGATTCTCTTTTGGATACATAGCTAGTCTAGTTAAACTAGGTGTCGTCACAAGTATAAATTAACTTTAAATAAATTCCAAATTCTTACTTCGAACTACGTTCGACTTGATTTTATTTTTGGATACGTAGGCAGCCCAGCAACTACCCTGGGCATAGTTGTAATTTCAAATCACCTTCATATAAATTCAAAATTCTTTTTCGAACTACGTCTAACTTGATTCCATTTTTGGATACGTAGGCAGTACAACATCTACCCTAGGCACAGTCACAATTTTAAATAAATTCCAAAACCTCATGAACTAGATTCGACTTGATTCCCTTTCAGATGCGTGGGCAATTTAGTTAAACTAGGTGTCGAACTTCGTTACGTCAGACTTGATTCCATTTTTGGATCGTAGCAACTTAGCAATTACCCTAGGCACAGTTATAATTCTAAATCACTTTCAAATAAATTCAAAATTCTTTCTCGAACTACGTCCGACTTGATTCCATTTTTGGATATGTAGGCAATCCAGCATCTACCCTGGGCACAATCGCATTCTTAAATATATTTTAAAACGTCATGAATTACGTTCAATTTGATTCCCTTTTGGATACGTAGGCAGTTTAGTTAAACTAGGCACAGTCGCAAGTCCAAATTAACTTTAAATAAATTCTAAATTCTTACTTCAAACTACATCTAACTTGATTCCATTTTTGGATACGTAGACAGACCAACAATTACCCTGGGTACAGTTGTAATTTCAAATCACCTTCAAATAAATTTCAAATTCTTTTTCGAACTACGTTCGACTTGATTCTATTTTTGGATACATAGGCAGTCTAGCATCTACCCTGGGCATAGTCGAATTCTTAAATAAATTCCAAAACCTCATGAACTACGTTCAACTTGATTCCCTTTAGAATACACTGGCAGTCTAGTTAAACTAGGTGCAGTCGCAAGTCCAAATTAACTTTAAATAAATTCTAAATTCTTACCCCGAACTACGAATCAGCTTGATCCTGATAATGGTTACGTAGAGCAGCCTAGACAATTAGCCTAGGTCTAGCCACCATGCAAATAAAATGTCTTTGTGGTGTAAATGGTAACACGTGGTAATTTCTCGTTGGAATCACAGGGTGTTCCCTTGAAGCAAGAGATTGTAATTAACGAATATATGCTATCTAGAATGGGTCCAACCTACATTAATAAAACTTGTATAATTCACCGTTATATGAAGTGAAATCGTGTTTGGCAAAATATTCAATTTTTTGCCCAACATTCCCAACAGTGCATCATTCATTCTACCTACAATACCTAAAAGCAAATATGAGAGATAAGTACAGTGGGGGTCGCTTTACCCATGTGTTTCATGAGCGAATGATATTTTTGTTTACATTGTATGCTTATGCTCCAACAAAAACATTTTTCAATGAGAAGCTTGATGCGTAAGAGGAGCTATTGCTGATAAGTTCTTGGAAAACCTTCCATTTGAGAAATGGGTGAATGCATTTTTCAAGAGAAAACGTTATGAGGAGATGTCTTCAAATGCAGCTGAGTCATTCAATGCTTGGATCACGAATTCATGTCACCTCTCTATCACTAGCATGATTGACACAATAAAGGGGAAGATCATGAACCAATAGGTTGTCGTTTGAATGCATCGTCACAGTGGAACGACATTAATTGTCCAAATATTGAAACCAAACTTCAAGTTGCTTTCACTGAGTATCGTTCATATTTTTTAGGTTAATTCACATCCTTCAGTGACGGTTGACATTGAGAGATGCACGTACTCATGCCACCAATGGTAGATCAACGGTTTACCATGTGCCCATGCTGTGGCCGCAATTCAAAAGAGTGGAAGGAACATCAATGAGTTTGTTGATTACTTTTATCTGGTTACTACTTATAAACTGTATTATTCTAAGCCTATACACCCTATTTCAACACTTGGTCGTCTTGACTTTTCAAGGGTTGATGTTGATATGTTGCCACCATTATCAAAAAAACAACCAAGCCATTCAAGGAAGAATATATTTAGGTCTAGAGATGAGCTTGTTAGGAAAATTCATTGTGGACATTGTGGCCGTTTAAGTAGTCATAATAAGAAGAATTGTAACAAGCCATTGTAAAATTTCGGCTATTTTAGAATAAGATGTTACTTTATATGTCAGCTCTTGTGTTTGTCATGATACACATTGGGAATACCATGGGTTAATAGTGAAGTAATTTTTTTTTCGCATGGTCAATATTTGTTTCATATTACTGTTAATTTGACCATATTAGTTAATAAGAATGTTACTCCCAATGTCACTATTTAATGCTCTTGTCAGAGAGTAACCATTTCTGTAACAATATTACCAAGGGAAATTTGTAATAATCATTTTTTTTACAAATTCACTTGAAAATGAAAAATTAAAATGGATTTTATGTAATTGCCTAATTTGGAAGAAATTTAAAACACATTACTACACATTATTTTTTTGGGTAACCAATCAAGAAAGAGGTTGCAACTGTTTTACAAAGAAACTATACAAACAATACCCAGCCATGTGGATAACAACATTTAGCTTCCACATTTAACTTCATTTCAACATTCTAAAATCGAATGGGGTCTATAAGTTGGAACAGTTTTTGAGCATGTTACTATTTGAATTTCAATGTGGACAGAGTTTTCTTTGTTCCACAAACATTTCATTACAATCAAATATCAATTGGCCAACAATTACAACCAAATTTCAAACCAAATATCAACCAGCCAACAATTACAACCAATTTCTAACAGACCCTGTAATTAACCTAAAAAATGAATAGCTATGACAAACATTACTAATTCCTAGTTTTTTGGTATCTCTTTCTCAATCTCGATCTTGTCTTGTAGTCTTCAACAATCCATGCATTCCTATGATTTATGAATGTAGACACCATATCTATCCATAGAGCGTTATGCTGTGGTGGTTTCAATTTTTCTTCTATTTCCTGTCCACAGGCAAGCTACTGCATTAAGTAACACGCATACAATCTGTAGTTGACCCTACATTCATGTATTTTGTTAATGATATTTAATGTAATGTACTTAAAAGTATACTATTTTATTATCTACGTATGTGTCAACTCTTAATTGAGGACATTTCTCATATGAATATATTGAACAGTTGATGTCTTGTGTGCTGACAACAATTTCGTCTTATGTATTCAATGACTTCCTTGGATGTAGTCTCCACGCATTCTTTCTGCCATGATAAAATATTGTTAATTTTGTCAAAGGAAAATATATAAAACAATGTGGGCTGTTCATATTTTATTAACTTACCAATATTTTGGCATCCTCAGACCAATTGTCCTTTATTCCACTGCGAGATTTTAAAGAGTTGTACTGGTTCCATTCTCCTGTTTCTGTATCCAGTACAAGCAATGTCCAATAGAATGGTATAGGTTGGTTGTGCTACGCATCTGAATTTATTGGGAATACAAGTAATGACCAAACTTGCCCCATGTTCAAATTGTTGTCTATCTTAATCTGCTGGGAGTGTTATTACTTCTCAACCGTTACATATGTCTACATATTAATCAATAGTAACACATAAATTTTTGAGGATGAACAATGCCAATAGAGAACAGTAACACGACTGTTATTAGACAATAACAGGAACATAGGTTACAATTATGTATGTGTATTTATAGTTCCATTCATAGTAACACGAATGTTACTATATTCGTTTTACTAATTCAATACTCCAGCAAACAAGATTACAATGTAGGTTACAAAAACTCACTCAACACAGACTGTTGAAAAAAAACATTTGTAATTTGTTTCATCCACCAGTATTTCTCCCCAACAATCAATTACCTGAGTAATAACATGATTTTGTTAAATAACAAATATTCAAGGATTCTATAATTTGTTTAAATTGTCAAGACGTGTGGTACATTACATTGTTATGTAGCTCTTTCCTATCTATGAATTTCAGCATATCTTCAACATCAATGATATTTCCATACTTTTTTCCACTCCATAAAGTTTCCCTTTTAATTAAAAATAGTACATGTTAATAAAATAGAGTATAAACAGTAATATATATAAGGTGCTTCATAATGGTCATTAAGTTATATACTTTTTTCCTTCAACCTTATGCATTTGAACCAATTTATCGTACACATCCGGTCCTAATTTCTTGTAGGCTTTTCATCTTCGAGCTTCAACTCTCTTACTTTCTGGCTTCTCACTTAGCATTATAATTTCCAAATCATCAACATCAATGCAACTATCTGGTATCTTCTCTTTCCCTTTAATTTTGTCGACTTGTTCCTGACCTTCAACTTTTTTCAAAATTTTCTTTTCTCCCTTTTTTTTTTCCTACTACACTCATAATATTCATCTCTCTTTCTTTTTCTTTATTTTCCTTTGATTTTTGTCACCATCGATGTTTGTTCTTTACCTTTAATGGGTTGAGGTATTGGCAAAGTCCGTGGGTGCCTCTAAGTAACTGCATGCACAGTCATATCAACTACAACATCATACAGGGAATTGTTCTCTTATTCTAATTCGGACACCCTTGATATGAGTGTTTTAATTTGATCTTCTTTTGTTTCTTTGTTTTTCTCCAGAAGATCAACTAAAACTTTTAATTCTGAAATCTGGTTGTCCCTATCAACAAGTATTATCACATACTCTTTAATCTCTTTCAAATCTTCCTCCCTTTGGTTTCCTCCAATATTCTTGATAACCATTTGAAGTGCTTCGTTCTCCACAGTTAGCATTTGGATATGAAAAATTTGCACCTCATTTTCAACAATCAATCCGAACACACCTTCATTGTTATGTGAAGGTTGTTGCAACTTTTCCTCATATGCTACCACTTCATCTAGTTCAATAACTGTTGATTCTTGAATGACCACGTCAACAAATGCATCAAACTGTTGGAAGTCTTGAGTCCCTTTTTGAACAGGATGATCGTTTGTAGGAACATGTAATGCATCATCACTTTCATGGACATCTTTATTAACCACAATAAGATCATCAGCATCTACATTAGGTTCATCACTTGCATATTCCAATTCTGAATTTAAAGCACTCTTGTTGTGGAACCTCCACATTATCTGACACATTCTTGATTTTTTTTTGATTTACTTTCATTAAGCGCTTCTCACCAAGTGTTTTCTTAAGTTTCTTTTGGAAAACCTGATAACATCATTAATAACGTGAAAAATATACCCAATAAATGTTCACCTACCTCAAATGAATCAAATGGCCATTAATTACACAGTAACATTCACAATAACATCCATTTTTCTACTAGTAACATTCACAGTAACAATAATTTTTATAGTAACATTGTAACATTGTCATGCAATCAACCAATTGTCAAAATTAATAGTATTATGATAAACTAATTTTTTTATAATACATGATCAGCTACGATGTTGGATAGTGTGTTTTGTGCGAGAGATGTCCAAAGTTTTTTTAAATCTCATTTCATCCACTGTGGAAAAGCATCCGCCTTGTCGGCCACAATAAAAGATGTGTGTTCACATATCCAATACTGCAAATTAGATTTAGTTTCATTAGATAGAACATATAATGTTTAATAATAATAATAATAATAAACAATTCATAAAAATTAACAATCAAAAACTTACAAGTAACAATAGTACACAACTGGTTACTGCACTCGGTGTGTTAATCTTCAATCATATAGAATTCATAATTGCATCAGTTGTTGCTTGAGACTAGTAATATTTTTTTATTTCATCCAAATTTTCTATGTACGACACGTACACCCATCCAATCGTTTGCCCTATATTTATAATCAGTAATGTCACTAAGACATATAAAAGAACAACCTAGCAAAATCTTCGCAATCATCCCTACCAACACCCGTTGCTGCATCCTCTAACCTACTTTTTATTATAAGTGCATTCAACCTCTTGGTGTTATTGAATCTCCTCCTCACAAATGGTGAATTTTTTTTTGCACTTTGAGGGGAAACAATTGGATCCACACCATCTTCTATACCAAAAATGAGGGTTACATCATTCTTTCGTATCTTTAAACCTTTTCCACCAATACAAAATCTTGATATTTCAACATCAAACATGGGAATTATGTCCACAATACTCTTGTCATTCTTCTTGAACTATTCTTTATCCACTTCAAATGTTGATATTGTGTGAAACAAATGCCAAAATAGTGTTCTCTTTAGTTGTTCTCTGTGAACATCTTTGATGTTTAGGTTAGTAATAACCTTCACCAATGAAAGCAAGTTAGACCGGAATTGGTAAAATGAAGCCACTTTTAGAGTAGCAGATTTACCTGTTATTACCATCAACCTATAACATGACATTGAATTATCAATGTCTGAACAACATATAATAACATGACACAAAGTTTTTGATGTAAACATAGTAATATGATCTTAGTAACATAATCATAGTAACATTAATTAATAAACAGAATCCCAATAACATCAACCAAACACAATTCAGTAACATCATTTTTCATTATACAATTGATTCCATTGGAAATCCATTGAGTCCCCGTGTTACAATTTTGTAGAAAAAACATTACATTATACATAACAGTGTTCAAAAGTAACTTGAACATTTTTGGAGGAAACTTGTGACATTTTGATTAATGTTATTCATTAACATCATTTATCATAACTTGAATAAAAATAATTCACTCCCAATTTACATTTAAAATCAAACAACAACCCCTGAACTCTTTGTAAACAACATATAGTGCATTAAAAGTAAAAATCAAAGGTTGTGATCAGTAACATATCTATAGTAACATCAATTTCACATTAACATCCATAGTACTCGAGCACATCAATACATTGAAATTAAGAAATCAATTTTCCGTTATCACACAATAACATAATATATTTCATGTTACTTTAAACCAATGAATTTCGAATGTCTTGAACAACACAGAAAACAACAAAAAATGTTCACATGTAATTATATAACACATTAATTTAGTAACAGTAACATGAACAGTTTCACCCCCAAGGCTATATTCTATTCACAGTAACATTAAATTTCAAAATATCATAGTAAAAATACAATTCAAAAATTGAAAATTTAAAAAATTTATAATTGTAACACACTATCAATGGTTGAATTATGACACTCAACACCAATCAAGAATATTAAGATATCAACATTATGATATATATTTTGAAAAGTGCTCCCACAGTAACATGAGATATTTCACAAAAACAACACCAATGAATTTCGAATGTACTACAAAACAAAAAAAAATCAAAATCATAATACATAACAATTTAATACAGTAACAAGGAATCACAATTTTATTGTGGGAACAAAAATTGTTTGACAGATTGAACGATATAGTATGTAAATGTTGCTTTAAAACCCTAAAATAAACATCAAATGACATGTAAAATCACATATCTTTCAAATTCTTAAGAATCCCAATGTTGGTAAAGATGTTTTGAATGCCGAAAAAACAACTGTTACTTCACCAATGGAACTTGAAGAGTAAAATCATTTTTTGCTCTTATGGTCTATAACTTCTCTGAATTTTGAATTGAAATGGTTTAGGTAATGACAGTTAAGGGTTTTTAGAGAAGGAAACACAAACAGATTTGAGGATTTTTTGCCGGATTTGTAGGATAAAATGAAAGTGGAAGTTTCTATGTAGAGTGGCGAGAATGGAGGGTTTCTCCATCTGACATAGAAACGGAAATTTAGACGTCGTTTGTGGTTTGCCAAAAAATAAGAGTACAATAGTAAATTTGACAAAAAGTGGACTTATAACCAAATAAATTTTCTTATAGGACTTATCTTCAAACAAGTTCATCTAAGGGGACCGGCCTCCAAATTTTCTTTTTTTATTTTAATATGCAAGCATTTAAGTCCAAAATAAGTATAAGAAATTAAAAAGAAATACACTTTTTAGTTTTTTTTTAATATTACCTAATTATCCTTGCTTTGATTCATGCATAACTAATATGAAAATATTTAAAGATTTATAGTGTTATTAATTATAATCGTTTGAATTTTAAAATACTGATATTAATTATTTGATATTATCCTTTGGAGCCAAAAGTTTTTCTTCTTTAACACTTCAATTTTCTTCACAAAAAAAAAAATTGTTTTACATACAATGCAGTAATATATATTTTTTTTTTTGGTGTAGTGAGGTTTGACTTATTGATTAGTACTTAAATGTAGCATATTATTGTGCTTTTTCAAGACTAATTGTACTTTGATGGAGTTCAAGTAAGGATATTTCAGGTTCTAAAGTGAACAAGGGTTTGAGGGCAATAAAAGTCACCAGCACATTAGGGAATGAAATTGGAGAGGCTGGGAACAAAGCAAGAACGTTCGAACGCCAAATCATGTTCGAACATCCATTTGAACTATGACAAAACCGATCTGCTGAGACAGTGTGTTGCAGTCAAGTACCAGGACCCTGAGGTACTTAAGTAACACGTTCGAATGCCAACTAATGTTCGAACGTCCACTTGAGTTGATTGAAGGCCAAACTGATGAGACATGGCATGTTGCAGCAAACAAAGGAGGACTCTGAAGCTCTGAAGCACTTGAGTACCACGTTTGAACGCTATTCAAGGTTCGAACGTCCCTTGGAATCAATTGAAGAACAGACTTCTATATAGAGTGTGAAAATGAACTTTGACAGAAGACCACTTGAGTGGAAAAGGTCAAGCCCCATCTGGCATTCGAACGCTTATAAGGCAAGACCAGAAGAAATGTTCGAACGTTAGAAAATGTTTGAATGTCCCTAAAGCAAAACAGAAGAAAATGTTTGAACGTCGATTCACATTCAAATGTCCTCCACAAACTGCCTGCAGAGTAGTTGGTTTTCATGGGCAGCAAACACTATTCACTGATCCCCTCTTATCTCCTACCCCCTCCCCTTCCTTGCCTATAAATACTCCCATGTTGGAGGCTTAAAGGCATCCTTTTCCTTGTAAAATAGAGAGCTTTTCTTCTTAGCAATTTTTCTTCTCTTGTAAATCAGAAAGTTAGTTTGTATACATTGCTTGTTTCATTTTAGTATCAACCATGATGGAGGCTTAGACATCCCTTGTAGTTGAAGTCTTTCATTTATTTATGTTAAGTTTTTACATTTACGTTGTGACAACCATGATAGAGGCTTATACTCCTCTTATAATTGTACTTACTTTTATTTACAAGTATCAAGGGAGAAAGCACATCTTTTGGTTGTGGTGGAAACCCTCTAAAAGTAACTAGCTTTCTTCTACTTTTATTGTTCATGTATTTCACTTTCATTGCTTGAGCATCCTTCTTTCTTAGAAGAGTGAAACTCTTCCACTTTTTTAGAGCTTTACCAAAGCTGTGAAGGGTGAAAAGTGATTCACTTATTCTTCATTGAAGATAAGCTCTTTGTTTAGTTTGTTTCACTTAGTAGCTCCTCTACTTGGAGGGATGAGTATCACTCACTTTTCTAACTTTGTCAAGGTCATGAAGAGTGAGTAGTTCCTCATTCACTATTTAGTAAAAGGTAATGAATATGTAAAGATTATCCGAAAGTTATGTTTGTGCAATTCCTATATGCTTTAATACTTTTTATTCCACTTGCTCATTGGATGATTGAATGAATCTAGCAAAGTTGAGGTACTTTGTATAACCAAGGGTTCCCTCTATGATACGGATGACTCCTGCATAGAAAGACCTGTTGGTTCAAGGCAAGCACCCCGACTAGCTCTCCATGACAACCTTTCAATCTCCACTATTATTGCGCTTATTCAAAGGATGAACGATTAATGTCATGCTTGGATGCCTTGTAGAAACAATTACTTGTTTGTAGACTGGTTAAGTCTCAGCACAGACAATTCTTATAAACTTCTAGAAAGGCATCGGAATCATGTGCTTAATTCTCACAGTCCATCTTTATCTTCCAATTAACTTGCTGTTGACACGTGAGTTAATTGAGTTATAAAGCACAAACATAACAAATTGGATAGTCAATTACATGTCTTGATCCTCAAACTAAAGGGTGGCTGTTACATTTTAAGAATCTTATATTATGTCTAGAAAACTCTTGAAAAGAACCTTCTATTCTATTCAAAAAACCCCACTACTCCAAACTCTCAAAATTCTCAGTTACTTGGTCTCTATTATTGCTTACTTTAAAACACCAATCATAGTTCCCTATGGATTCGACTCTGAACTTAACCAGATTATTACTACAACTTGATCGTCTACATTTGGGTGTACATATTTCAGATCAAGTCAAGTTTTTGGCACCATTGTCGGGGAACCATAAAAGGTGTCTCAAGGTAAAAGGTAAAAAAACCTCACTTTTTGTGTATAAATTCATTTTACTGTATATAAAGTTGTTTTAATTACTTTTATATCTGAAAATGCTCCTCACTATCAAAATTTGCCAGCTAAATCTTCTAGGTCTGTGAATCAATTTGAACCACTTTCACCTAGATCAGTAGCAGACTCTTATGAGACGAATGGTGAGAGACGAGAAGAAATTCTTGAAAGAGAGGGAAAATACCTAACATTCGAATTCTGAGGGATTACTTAAATTCCACAAGAAATAGTGTCCCCTCTTGTTTTATCTTTTCTGAAGATGCACCCCCACTTTATTGTAAAGACGGGGACAGCTCAACTACTCCCTCAATTTTGTGGACTCGAAACAGAAAACTCATATCTACACATAAAAGATTTTGAGGAAGAATGTGGAACCTTTCAAGACAATTTCAAACTGGCCAAGATGAAACTTTTCCCTTTTTCCTTGAGGGACAAAGCTAAACAATGACTAAATTCTTTAAAAGCTCTTTCAATACCTAACTGGCAGGCACTACAGAATGAATTTTTCAGAAAATTTTTTCCTATACACCGCACTAATGCACTTAAAAGACAAATCATGAACTTTTTGGTTAAAGAAGGGGAAACTTTTTACCAAAGCTGGGAAAGATTCAAAGATCTTCTCCAGTCCTGCCTACACCATGCTTTTGAGAATTGGACTTTGTTAGAATTTTTCTATGACTCCTTGCCCAGTAGACTACGCCAATTTGTCGAAATGATGGCTCAAGAAGAGTTTATGCGAAAGAGTCCAGAGGAGGCATTCAATTTCTTTGACACCATATCTAACAGTTCTCAGATGTGGGACTCTGCTTCTCCTACCACTGTTGAAGCCAAACCATCTACTTCCCAAGGGGTAAGTATGTCTTGAAAGATAACGATGACCTAAGAGCAAAAATGTTCACCTTGTCTTGAAAGTTTTAAGCTTTAGAGATGAAAAAGGTTCATCAAGTTGATGTTAGCTCTCCCACAAAACAAGTATGTGGGATCTGTGCATTGATAGGACACCCTACTGAGGAGTGTCCTACCATTCCGGCATTCAAGGTGATTCTGTTGGAACAAACAAATCTTGTCTCCAATTTCAACAAATCTTACTCCAACCCATATTCTAAAACATACAATTCAGGGTGGCGGAACCACCCAAACTTCAGTTGGAAGAACACACAACCAACTCCCATGAACCAACAATAAGGTTCACACCCACCACCCTAAGGACTTCCCGCATACTAACCATACCAACCACCACAAAAAAGGAACCTTGAGGGTACACTGAATCAGTTTATGCACTGCCAAATGAATTATAACAATAGTTCCACTTAGGCTTTCACTGATTTCAAAACACAGACCACTCAATCTTTCAAGGATTTTAAAAGTCATAGTCAAAAGTTGATCCAATCCATGACCACACATGAGAAGAGCAAGTTTCATGCCCAACCAAAACCACCACAAGGCCAATTTCAGGTGAAAAATCCCGCAATCATGGAAACTACATGAGCCCAAGTCCAAGTTGTCACTACACTAAGAAGTGGCAAGGTGATTGATAAGACTATCAAAGACATGCTACTTCCAAAGCCAGTCAATCTACCAATTGAGACTAAAACAATTGAGCCTGAATGTGAAATATGAAGAACCAGAGCCAATGATTGAACAAGAACCAGAGCCATCAAGGGAAGAAGAACCCTCGTGTTCTATTCCTGCTCCTTTTCCTCATAGACTCAAAACTACACGAAAATTGAATAATCAGTCAGAAATTTACGAGCTCTTCAAGCAAGTAAAAATTAACATCCCACTTCTGGATGCAATCAAACAGGTTCCATCTTATGCCAAGTTTCTGAAAGACTTGTGAACAGTCAAGAGAAACCAAAATGTTCAAAAAAGAGCTTCTTGACAGAACAAGTCAGTGTCTTGCTTCAACACAAAATCACTCCAAAATACAAAGATCTAGGGTGTCTGACTGTGTCATGTGTCATTGAAAATTTTAGAATCGAACAAGCACTGTCAGACCTTAGAGCAAGTGTCAATTTTCTCCCATTCTCTATTTATCAACAGTTGGGTCTAGGAGAACTCAAACCCACAAGTGTCACACTTCAGTTGCTAGACAGGTTTGTCAAAATTCCTAGGGGCATTATTGAAGATGTACTTGTCCAAGTGGACAATTTTGTGTTCCCTGTTGACTTCATCGTCCTCGATACTCAGCCAACAAGATATTTAGAGAACCCAATCCCTGTTATTCTTGGTTGACCCTTCCTAGCAACTTCAAATGCACTAATCAATTGTAGGAATGAGTTTATGAAATTAACCTTTGGGAATATAACTCTTGAGTTGAATATTTTCAATGTTGCCAAACACCCAAGAGAGGACAAAGAAGAAAGAGAAATAAATTTCATTGAGTCTTTGGTCCAAGACCATCTGAATAACATATTCTGTGAAAATTTCATTGAACTTTCTGTGTCAAAATCCATCACATTTGAAACAACAGATGATGATCCAAAGAATTGTCCAACTCATGCTATTAATACATGGACCCCCAAATTCGAGAAATTTTTGCCAAATGGCACAAAGCCACTCTCATCCAATGTCAAGCCACGAAAGTCTGAATTGAAACCTCTCTCATTTGACCTCAAATATGCATTTTTAGGAGAGGACGAGTCATACCCAGTGGTAATTTCGTCTAAGCTCACAGACTTGCAAGAGTCTAAACTGATTGAAGTTCTGAAGTTCACAAAAATACCATTGGGTGGAACATCACTAATTTCAAAGGTATAATCCCGTTAATCTGCAATCATGCTATACACCTGGAAGAGGATTCAAAACCCTCTCGTCAAATGCAGCAACGACTGAACCCGCACATGAAGGAAATTATGAAAATTGAGGTGCTTAAACTCTTAGATGTAGGGATAATATTTCCCATCTCTGATAGAAAATGGGTTAGCCCAACCCAGGTTGTGCCCAAAAAGTCTGGGATCATAGTAGTAAAAAATAAAGCCAATGAACTAGTACCAACTAGAGTCGTCACAGGATGGCGGATGTGTATTAACTACTGAAAGCTTAATTTGGTGACTAGAAAAGACCATTTTCCTCTTCCTATTCTGGACCAAGTTCTAGAGAGAATTATAGGCCATGAATTTTACTGTTTCCTGAATGGCTATTTTAGGTATGATCAAATTAAGATAACACTCAATGATTAGGAGAAAACCACATTCACATGCCCCTTTGGCACCTTTGCATTCATAAAGATGCCATTTGGGCTTTGTAACACTTAACATTCCAAATATGCATGTTGAGTCTGTTTAGTGACATGGTCGAAATTTTTTGAAAGTATTCATGGATGACTTCTCTGTCTATGGTGACTCATTTGATTTGCGTCTAACCAACCTAGAAAAGGTATTAATAAGGTGTAAAGAGACTAATCTGGTGCTTAATTAGGAAAAATATCATTTCATGGTAACACAAGGCATTGTCTTAGGTCACATTGTGTCGTCTAAGGGCATGAAAGTTGACAATGCCAAAATAGATCTGATTGGGAACTTACCTGCTCCTAAGACTATGAAAGATGTCCAATCATTTATGGGACATGCAGGATTTTACAAGAGATTCATAAAAGATTTCAGTACCATAGCAAAACACATGTGTCATCTCCTTAGTCAAGACGTAATCTTTGATTGGAGTGAAACGTGCCAAAAAGCTTTTGACAAACTTAAAGGCATGTTAATTTCTGCCCCAATAATACAACCCCCGGACTGGACTCTACCCTTTGAGCTAATGTGTGATGCAAGTGACTATGCTGTAGGTGCTGTGTTGGACAACGAAAAGATAAGAAACCACATGTGATTTACTATGCAAGTAAAATTTTGAATGATGCTCAAATGAATTATTCGACAACTGAAAAAAAATTATTTACCGTAGTCTTTACTTTGGAAAATTTTCGTTCTTATCTTGTTGGTTCTTCTGTTATTGTATTCACTGACCATACAGCACTGAAATTTCTACTCACAAAAAAATATGCTAAACCAAAGCTCTTGCAATGGATACTCTTACTTCAAGAGTTTGACTTGGTTATTAAGGACAAAAGAGTGTTAAGAATGTGGTGGTGGACCATCTGTCCAGGTTAACTTATGAATTTCACGAGGATGGAATGTCAATCAATGAAAAATTTTCCAATGAACAACTGTTCATAATTGATGAGACCCCATGGTACGCTGATATTGCTAATTTTTTTGATACTGAAACACTCCACCCGTCATTTTCCCTTACGGACAAAAAAAAATTCTGAGAAAGGTTCGTAACTTCTTTTGGGAAGATCCGTATGTATTTAAGTACTGTAAGGATCAAATCATAAGACGTTGCATCCCCGCTCAGGAAAGCAAACAAATAATAGCATTTTGTCATTCTGAAACATGTAGTGGCCATTTTTCATCAAAAAAATCACTGCGAAAATCCTGCAATCCAGATTTTACTGGCCCACACTTTTCAAAGATGTCCATGCTTTTTGTTTAAGTTGCGATAGATGTCAAAGGTTGAGAAATATTTCAAGGAGAAACATGATGCCTCTAAACCCCATTCTTATAATTAAAATTTTTTACTGTTGGAATATCGATTTTCTAGGACCATTTTCCCCCTCCTTTGGCTATCAATACATTTTAGTAGTCGTAGACTATGTATCCAAATGGGTTGAGACAATTCCATGTAGGAATAATGATCATCAAATGGTGATCAAATTTTTTAAAAAAAATATTTTATCCCGATTTGAAATCTCAAAATCCATCATAAGTGATGGGGGTGCTCATTTTTGTAATCGATCTTTTTAGAATCTGATGAAAAAATACTTGATTTTTCACAAAATTGCAACTCCATACCATCCACAAACTAATGGACAGGCTGAATTAGCTAATTGGGAGATCAAACTAATTTTAGAAAAAATGGTAAATCCAAACTACAAAGATTGATCGTCAAGACTAACTGATGCACTCTGGGCATATCGTACTGCTTTTAAAATAATTTTGGGTATGTCCCCTTACCGATTAGTCTATGAAAAACCTTGTCACCTACCTGTAGAATTGGAACATAGGGCATACTAGGCTATTAAGGCAATGAACTTTGACATGGACAAAGTCGGACTAGCAAGAAAACTTCAGATTAATGAATTAGAGGAATTGAGAAATGAAGCATATGAAAATGCTAAGATTGCAAAATTTATGATAAAAATTTTTCATGACAAAAACATAGTGCAAAAGTCTTTTGAACCTGATCAAAAAGTTCTGCTTTTCAATTCAAGACTCTGCATTTTTCCTAGTAAGTTGAAGTCAAAATGGACTGGACCATACATTGTCAAAAAAGTGTTTGAACATGGGGCAGTGGAAGTAGAGAACCCAATGAACGATAATATCTTTATCATCAATGGTCAGCGATTGAAACATTTTGTGGAGGACTTTGTCAAAAACGTGGAGACTATTTTTTTAATGGATCCAGAACATCGCTTCGAGAAAAGCGCCTGTCGACATAAAAAAGGGTCGGGTCAGGGAAAACCCGGTCCAACCCAAACCACACCACCGCCTTTATAAGACCCCCACCCCCTTTTCCTCTTTTTCCACTCACTTTTGTCCCTTTCCCCTTTATTTTTTTCTTCTTCTTCGTTGTTTGTGACCTTCTGTAAAACGCGACACAACCCAACAGCCTCATGACCATACTACCCGAAGACCTAGTCCTTTATCTCATGATCTGTGTGTGTTTACTCTATTTGTACATGACTATGTTTTTTCTGTCTGCACTCAGAATCAAGAGTTTTCATCCTAACTCAGATCTGCAATGAGATGTTTGATTTATGTATTTTGCTTGTAACTTTTGGCTAATGAACAAGATCTCTAATGTTCAACCTCATCTCAAAAGCTCACCATATCGGTAAAATCGAAACATTGGGGACAATGTTCAGTTTAGGTTGGGAGAGAAAACTACGAGTTATATGTACCTGTAGAAAATTTTTAAATTCTGTTGTTGTTGTTGTTGTTGTTCTTGACCAGATTGTGTACCGTATTTTGATTACCATGTTTTATATTTTGATGGTTATATTTGTGGGTCATCTCTAATTGTCTTTATGACTGGCAGACGTTAAAGAACTAGACGGTGAATCTTAAAAGTATAGAAAGTATGGATGTTAAAATTTTTTGGTTTAGTCTAGGAGTTCTGCGCACTTTTTCTTCCGATGTGCATACTGTGATCATGAGAAAAGCAAAATTAGTGAGAAATAATGAGATCCAAAAACAACAAGCGAAACCCCTGTGCAGCAGAAGCACTTTTGCTAAATGTTGTCGTGCTAAAAGACTTGGTGCCTGTAAATAGTGTGGTAGAGTCTTTCACGAGAAGAAATAAAACCAATGTTCTAAACCAATTTCTGGTTGCGCAGTCGATCAATTAAACTGGACAGTGAATGGGCAGAGTAATGATTATCCTGACATGTCATCCTATTCCGGTACTCTGCTTAACCGATTTGTGAGAGAGAAAATTGAGAAAGTTACTGGTTGTTCAAAAGGCATGGAGACAGATGAAGACTCGGATTAGACTTCCTTTTAAAACTATGGAAAAATGTACTTTTGTTGGGGATGAAAGCCAAGGGTCCAAATTTTTGTAAAAAAGTGTAAAAATCCTTTGTATTTTGTATAAACTCTTTTGACTGAAATGAAAACATGGGCCAAGTAAGGAATGTCCCGAAATACTAACCTACAGTGTGGGTAGGGATTTGTCCTAAGACGCCATGAAATTTGGTTCAAATTTTTTAAATAAACTTCTGTGATTGTGTGTAGAGTAGTGTAGAAATTTTTTTAAAATTTTGGTTCAACGTGCGAACGCCAATTGATGTTCAAACGTCGCTTCCTTACAGTACTCAGCCTCTGATGGAAACAAAAGTACTGGGAGCTTAGCACGTTCAAACGCGATTAACATTTGAATGCCAGGAGCTTACAGTACTTTGGTTTTTGACAGAACTCAAAAGTACTAGGAGCTCACTACATTCGAATGACATTTAACGTTCGAACATTTTTGTTAAAATTCTTCTACAAATGTTTGAACGACATGAACATTCGAATGTTCCTCCTCAAATTATAAAAGCCTGGACCGTCTTCCCTAGTTCAAAACCTCCAAAATCCTCTAAAACCTGGAACCCCTTTTCACTCCCAGCTCTCAAAACTTCACCCATTCCTCAATTCTACCAGAAATCGACCATCCCAAACTCATTTCCACACCCAAAATCATCATCTTCACAAGAAAACTCAAGATTTTCACACCCTCTCAAGCTCAAAACCGAGAACAACACAATGCCTAGGGTTAAGCTTCCTACAAGGCGCAATCCACCAATAAACCAGGAACCTAACTTTGTAGAAGAAATGATTGAGGAGAGAGAGGGGAGGCAAAGGAGGAAGAGGTATGATCGAACAAGGTTTTCTAGCACACTCAAAGCCGAAAGGTACAAGAATTTCTTTCAAAACCATGTTATAGTCTATGAAAGGGATGTAGTTGTAACTGACTTTGTGAAATTAGGAATTTTGGAGGAAATGGAGAAGAGGGAATGGGTGTGGTTTTTGAGAAATGGTGGGGATGCTGTTGTTGACTTGGTGAGGGAGTTCTACTCCAATGCCGAGATCATCAATGGTGTCATCCGGACATACATGAGGGGCACCCACATTAATGTAGATGAGGCGTATATTTTGGAGGTAAGAAAAGAGGTGCCTCGAGTGTAAAACCCAACTTACCCACCAAAAAAGAATGTTGCGTTGGATAGGGTTGGAAAGGAATTGATAAGGATGGCTGACTTTTCATTGGGAGGGAAGAGATTTTTAAAACAAGGGAAGCTCATCGACAAGTACAAAATGCTAAATTTGATTACGGTGTCTAACCTAGCCCCCATAGGAAGGAAAAATGAGATTTTACCTGAGATGGCTTACTTGTTCTATGCACTGGGAAAAGGGCATAGCATTGACCTCCCTCATTGATTCTGAGTGAAATGAAGAAGGGGTGTGATGCAAAGAGGAGTGCACTCCCTTTTGGCACTTTGGTGACTGAGATCTGCATTGATAATGGGGTCAGGGTGAGGCCTGAAATGAAGTTCAAAAGCCAATGGAGCCATTAAACAAAGGCTCTTTCAAGAGAAGCCAAGGGCATAAGGGCACCCCAGCGGCGAGACAAGAGGTGCCACTGACTGAGGGAGTTGACGAGGTACAAAATGAGCTTGATGCAGAGGAGGAGAGGGAGTTAGCATATGAGACTCAGAAGGAGGCAGGCACCAGCACCCACAGATCATTATGAGAGATTATGCTGGCATCGAGGCAAACCAAGACAAGATTCTCCAACAGCAGGAGAAGATTCTTGGCTATTTGACGGGTGGGCCTGGTGGACCTGGTAAAGCTGGTGGAGATGGAGGAGAGGATTGAGATGATTATTT
Organism: Ilex paraguariensis; assembly: GCA_963454935.2. Lineage (NCBI taxonomy): Eukaryota > Viridiplantae > Streptophyta > Magnoliopsida > Aquifoliales > Aquifoliaceae > Ilex > Ilex paraguariensis. The sequence goes on along the minus strand of CAUOFW020000704.1, from coordinate 23,687 downwards.
ATGTTCTTGAGGGGGAATGGTTGATTTTGTCCTTGTTTGGGGTTGTTTGTTGTTTCTTCTTTAAATAATTTTTGGAAAATTTTGTACTGTTGTGAAGGGGTTTCTTCTTGATAATCCTTGTGGATGTTTATTTCTTTTTGTGATTTTTGGAGATATTTTGTAGATGATGGTGGATATTTGTGATGATTGTGGATATTTGTACTTATGGGGGATGTTTATTTCTTTTTAGAGTTGATTGTGGATAGTTGAAGTTATGTTTTCAATGGATGAATTGAATCATTGACATTATTGTAGACACATTATCCTTTATGAAATGAATGATTCACTTTATCACTTTTATTTGTTTAAAATGCATGTATAGGATTAGCACTTTAATTCTTGTTAATAAATAACGAAACAGATACGGATGTTAAGATTGCTTGTGAAAATGACTAAGCACATGATCGGTTTGACACCTTAACTTAACAACCAAGACGTAAAATCTCATTTTTTTTGGAACCTTGATACTATCTCTATGATTTAATTGTCAAATGTACATCAGTATTTGTTATTCTTGAGGTATACGGTGATCAGACTCGAAAATGGAATCGCTATATAACCAACATTCCTTGGAACACCAGACATAATCAGTGGAGATGACAAAGAAAATCATGGTAAGTCTTGAGCTTTACGGTGCTTTTTGAGAAGATATCAACAATTACTCAAAGTAAGCTCTTTCACTTTCGATCTCTTTCAATAATCTCATTAAACTTGCTTTGATTGATACAACTAAAGTGATCTATTTTCATAACCCACAAAAACTTTTGCATACATATACATATGCACATACTTGAGAAAGGATCTTAGGCCATCTTTGGATCGACTTTGAGCCTTAGCTAATTCTTTTACAAAAGTATATCCCTAGTCAACCGTGTTTGAGCCTTAAATGAATGAATTCTTTTTTGAAAAAACCCGTGTGATGACCAAGCCACAAAAACATATATTTACCATACCTTGCTATCTAATTTCTTGCACCCTCTTGCAAATTAATATGATACAGAAAGGTAAGAAAAATAGAAAAGAAAATGGTGGCTACTATTCAATAAAAGGAAAATCGGTGGAACCAGCCGAAAGAAAAAAAGATACTGTGAGACAGGGAATTGCCAATAAAGTGAAAAATAGAAAAAATGAAAGAAAGAAATCTCATTCCCAGACAAAATGTCGAGAAACTAGAAGGAGGTGTGCAACACTGTATAAAAAGATAGCCTTTGATCACCATTGACGTTATTTCATTAGCCACTGACCTCTGGCCCCATTACAACCTACAAAAAGCCCTAGGTGATCTTAAGTGTGATACATATGTGTATTGTCTACTACAAGTGGGGTGTGTTAACTAGAATTTCTTTATTTACATCAATATTCTTCCATGAGATTATGCCAAAGTAAAGTTTATTTTTCTCAAAACTTCACTTTTATACTAATTACGCATGAGATTTTTCGACTGGCCATCTTCTGATCACATGCCCCTTTTGAGAGATAAGTCACAATAATCAGAGCGATTTGTGTTGTTGAGAGCATTTCGAGAAAGGTTTGTGAAATCAAAGTTATCCATGGAAGGTGGAAAAAGAGGAATGATTGTTATATACTAATTCTTTTTCTATAAGACCATCCTACTACTCAGGGAATTCCAAATGCTAATATAACATGTGCTAATTTTTGCATAGAGTAAGTACCAATGAAAAGAAATGTAGGGGATAAGTCACGATTGAGGGTTGAGTGTCCCAACAACCATGATGCTAATTCATTTTTAGTCAATAATTTTACATACACATTTGTTCAACTGAAGTTTGTGGGTAGCTTCACTAAAAACCCTCACGAGACAACATTCGTCCACTAGGGTAAACCTAGCGGTTCAACGACTTATTGCATAAGCTAAATGCAACCGGATGACCTACGAAAAAGGCATTAAAAATGAATTTTCATTTTATTTAGGTTATATTACTAGAGACTAGCAATATTTAGGCTGGAGGGTGAGATTAGTACTTAAATGTAGCATATTATTGTGTCTTTTTCAAGACTAATTGTACTTTGATGGAGTTCAAGTAAGGATATTTCAGGTTCTAAAGTGAACAAGGGCTCGAGGACAACAAAAGTCACGCTTGAATGTCGCACCAGCACATTAGGGAATGAAATTGGAGAGGCTGGGAACAAAGCAAGAACATTCGAATGTCAAATCACGTTCGAACGTCCATTTGAACTATAACAAAACCAGCCTGCTGAGACAGTGTGTTGCAGTTAAGCACCAGGACCTTGAGGTACTTGAGTACCACGTTCGAACACCAACTAACGTTCGAAAGTTCACTTGAGTTGATTGAAGGCAAGACTGATGAGACATGACGTGTTGCAGCAAACAAATAAGGACTCTGAAAGCTCTGAAGCACTTGAGTACCACGTTCGAATGCCATTCAATATTCGAATGTCCCTTGGAATCAACTGAAGAACAGACTTTTGCATAGAGTGTGAAAATGAACTTTGACAGAAGACCACTTGAGTGGAAAAGGTCAGGCCCCATCTGGCATTCAAACACTTATAAGGCAAGACCAGAAGAAACATTCGAATGTATCTAAAGCAAAATAGAAGAAAACGTTCGAACGTCGATTCACGTTTGAACGTCCTTCATGAACTGCCTGTAGAGTAGTTAGTTTCTATGGGCAACAAATACTATTCACTTATCCCCCTCTTATCTCCTACCCCCCTCCTCTTCCTTGCCTATAAATACTTCCATGTTGGGAGCTTAAGGGCATCCTTTTCCTTTTAAAATAGAGAGCTTTTCTTCTTAGCAATTTTTCTTCTCTTGTAAATTAGAAAGTTAGTTTGTATACATTGCTTGTTTCATTTTAGTATCAACCATGATGGAGGCTTAGACTCCCCTTGTAGTTGAAGTCTTTCATTTATTTATGTTAAGTCTTTGCATTTATGTTGTGACAACCATGATGGAGGCTTAGACTCTCCTTGTAGTTGTACTTGCTTTTATTTACAAGTATCAAGAGAGATAGCTCATCTTTTGGTTGTGGTAGAAACCCTCCAAAAGTAACTACTTTCTTCTACTTTTATTGTTCATGTATTTCACTTCCATTGCTTGAGCATGCTTCTTTCTTAGAAGAATAAAACCCTTCCACTTTTCTAGAGCTTTACAAAAGCTGTGAAGGGTGGAAAGTCATTCACTTATTCTTCATTGAAGATAAGCTCTTTGTTTAATTTGTTTCACTTAGTAGCTCCTCTACTTGGAGGGATGAGTATCACTCACTTTTCTAGCTTTGTCAAGGCCAAGAAGAGTGAGTAGTTCCTCATTCACTCTTTAGTAAGAGGTGATGAATATGTAAAGATTATCCGAAAGTTATATTTGTGCAACTCCTATATGCTTTAATACTTTATATTCCACTTGCTCATTGGATGATTGAATGCATCTAACAAAGTTGAGGTACTTTGTATAGCCAAGGGCTCACTCTATGATACGGATGACTCCTACATAGAAAGACCTGTTGGTTCAAAGAAAGTACCCTGGCTAGCTCTCCATGACAACCTTTCAATCTCCACTATTATTGCGCTTATTCAAAGGATGGACTATTAATGTCATAGTTGGATGTCTTTGTAGAAACACTTACTTGTTTGTAGACGGGTTAAAATTCACAACAGACAATTCTTGTAAACTTCTAGAAAGGCATCGGAATCATATGCTTAATTCTCATAGTCCATCTTTATCTTCCGATTAACTTGCTGCTAACACGGGAGTTAATTGAGTTATAAAGCACAAACATAACAAACCGGATAGTCAATTACATGTCCTAATCCTTGAACTAAATGGTGACTGTTACATTTTGAAAATCTTATATTTTGTCTAGAAAACTCTTGAAAAGAACCTTCTATTCTATTCAAGAAACCCCACCACTCCAAACTCTCGAAATTTCTAATTACTTGGTCTCTATTATTGCTTACTTCAAAACACCAATCATAATTCCTTGTGGATACGACTCTGGACTTAATCGGATTATTACTACAACTTGACCGCCTGCACTTGGGTGTACACATTTCGGATCGAGTCACTTATTCTTCACTATTTCAGAGTTTCGTCTTTTCTTCTAGCCCGACAAAAATTGCTCAACTCAATGTGTTGGTTTTGTTTTCTCTGTCTCTCTCCTATGAATCGAATTCTTTTTGAAAATAATGTAACAACATAAAAATCAATGTGACAAGGTATTCAAAAGCAATGTAGCTACATATTAAAATAATGTGACAAGTTACTCAAAAATAATATGGCAACATATTAAAAAAATGTGATAAGTTACTCAAAAATAATGTGAAAATATATTATAAAAAAAAGTAAAAATTGAGGTTGAGTCATTCTTACGAGACTTATAATGAGTTTAATCCACTAAAGAAACTTATTTGTGGGTAAGTCTGTTTTTAATTTTACTAATACGTAGTTAAGTCCATTATTTTTTAAAAACTACAAAATACCTTTCTAATGACTTAAAAAGGAATCTTCAACTTTAAATCAGTTCTTTCCCAAAAAAAAAAAACATTTAATCAGTTTTCTAAACATTCATCCTTGATTCACACTTAATGGAAGATTTTTTTTAATAAAATATGATATTCAAATTTAAATTTGACATTATTACCCTCTCTCTCTCTCCTAATTTTTTTTTTCTAAGAAGAATATGGTTAATTTAATATTGAATGTTACTATACATGTTACTATTTTTTTCCATGTTACTATTGGTTTGTCGTGCATGTTACTATTTTTTTATTGTGCATGCTACTATTTTTTGTTGAACATGTTACTATTATTATTTTTTAAAATTATTAATATTAAATATTACTATTTTTTTGTGTTTAAGTTGTACTATTTTTGGTGTTTTAATGTTACTATTATATATATGAGATAGAGAGAGAAATAAATAGTCATATTCTATATATGGATATAAATAGATATTAGAGAAATAATTTCAATGTTATTCAAACTTTTAAAATTTAGGAGTTGTTAATTTTTAAATTTGTTGTAGTTAAATATAGCTAATGAAAGAATTTTGGACAATAGAGATCAAAATGAACTTAATATTAAATTTGTTTCTTTGATGGAGTTATCACCAAATAAGTTGAGGAACCGACCTCCAAATTTTCTTATATATATATACACAGAGAAAGAGAGTTCTTACCTTATAAAGAATATAAAATTAAGAAATTTTGAGATAAATAGTTATAATATAAGAAAATCTAAAATTTAGGAGTTTTAGAGTGAAATAATCTTAATTTGAGAAAAATTTCAAATTTAAAAATTTAATTTTTTTTGAATTTTGAATTTAGTTATCTTTGTGTGTGTGCATATATATGAGTGAAAATATGTTTTAGAATAGTAACCGACCTTCATGTTTTAAGGGATATTGGTCCCATTTTGTTGGTCTTGATTCACGAATCATGAGAGACTGATGCTTGGAGGAGGGGTAATTGATTTCCTAATGGTTAGACAGGTACTTCAGATATGATGGAAAAAAGAGGAATTTTATCTCAAAAGTTTTTGAAAAAGACCTTTCTCAAATAAGAGTTAAAAAATGGGCTTTCCCTTCATTTTTTGGTTATTGGGAGTCTAAGTTTTCTCTGATTATCCTTTCGAGCTTGAATATTGACTATCGTAAATTGAGTGGGTTTAAAATATATCTTTTAAAAAATAAGGATAATTGATCCTTAGAAAATATGAAAAGTGTTTAAACTTGAAATCTTTGAATTATTGAAAGTCAAACTTAATTACTGAATTACGCTTAAAAGTTAACTTAAAAATGTTATGGAACTACTGTAATCACTACCCATGACTTGGGATATCTTATACCAACACTAAGATTCCATAATATAATATTAATTACATTTAATTATTAAATTTAATTTATTAACATAATTCATCATTATTTAGAGTCAATACACTAATTGTGGATTAAGATAACAGATTAAACTAGATGATTCAGCTGAAGCGCCATTACTCGATTCAATAACGAGTAGTGGCTGGCTTTGGTGTTGGCATGGATGGCTCGGGGGTGTCAATCGTGTTGGAGAAAATATCTATGGGTTAGTTAATTAATTTTTTATTATTATATTAATTTTATTTAAATGAATTGACACGTCATTCTTCAATAATAACTCATTTATTAAATTTATTTAATTTCGTATTAATTAATTGTATCGCCCTAAATTCTGACGGCCTTAACGGTGCCTGAGTGGTGAGTTTCGATTACATGTGACAAAGAAAGGTGCAGGAAAAGGGCTTGCCTTAAGCGTGAAGAATCTGTTTGGAAGTTTGTCTTGGTGAAGAACGGTGGTTGGGTAAACTACTTTAATGCAAAGTGAATGCTTCCGTGGTGGATCAGAAAATCCCATTAAAAAAACCTTAAATTTGTTGGTCTACATCAGCATTTATGTACTAAAATGATTATCAATTAAGGAATCTCCTCAATTCATAAATTTATTATTGAATTCGATAATATTGTGTCACTATCAATATTCACCCCCTCTCTTGGCGGTGGAAAATGTGTCGCGTGGACTTTGTTTATGTTTGTCTTATTTTAAATTTGTGTCCACTATTAATTAATTTTAATTTAATTTTTTAATTAATCGTATTACGTAGTATCAATTTATTTATTTTTATGTCATATTTGTGTTGACTCATATAATCTGTGAATAAAAAAATTAATGCTCATTTTTATGTCAAAAATTTTATTATCACTTAATCAAACTTATGATTATATTTTTTCTATAAATTAAAATTTAATTTAATAAATATAATAATAAAAATGACTAAAAATATATTTTTTGAATAAAAATTAGATCACTACTTGATAAAATATAATAAAAAATGTGACATATTACTCTTATAATACTATTTAAACATATTAATCATATCAATTTTGTATTATTAATGTTCGATACTAACTCAATTTATTTATTATTTATGTTAATTATAAATAATCAATCATAACATACTAATTTTATATCAATTTTAAATCGTATTTTTTGTATTGGATCAAAAATTACCACCGGCTCAGTGTAATAACACTTTTCTGGGAATTTGTGTTGGTGGGGGAGGCAAATGCCGCAAATCAAGAAATGGTGCAGTGTTCAAATTAGTGGAGATTTGTGAGGTTTGGTGGCGTTGGATTTTTTTTTTTTTTGTCCGAACATTATTTGATAATTTCAACCATCGAATATGTAATGAATCCTAATAAATTTGAAATTTACAGTGAAATCAATGGTTAAAATTATCAAGTCTAATTTTTAAGTCTACTTTTAAAGTTCATGTAACATTATTCTTTGATACTTAATTATTTATATTTTTTGATATTTAAAATATTATATACAAACCCATTAAAATTTGTACGCACATAATATTTAGACGTATGTTGTCGATACGTATATTTTTTACTAAATTATACTCAGATTCTAAAATTTGCATGGGTGTAATATTTTCAAGTTTAAAATATTATACTTAAATGAAAAATATATCAATCAAAAATAGTATATCAAATGTTTTAAATTTTACAATTAAAATTTATGTTCTATTATATTATTTATTGAAATAAAATTTTTAAATTTTTTTTTAAAAAAAAATCATAATTAGTATACAAATCATACTATCTATTAAACTAAAACTAAAAAAAAGCTAAATAAGGAGTCAAAAAATTATTGGCACAATATCTTCTATCTTTAATTATAGTAATTTAGTTGTTTAATAGATTTTATTAGTTCGGTAACTAATAAGGGGTATAAATGTAATATTTTAAATTTAAAGGATTTAAATATTTATACATTTACAAATTTAAGAGAATTTGAATATAATTTAGTAACGAATATTAATGACACGAGCCTAAGTATCACGTATTTACAAATTTTAAAAAATTTATAAGTAATATTTCAAATATCAAATAATTTAAGTCATGTCACATTTTAAGAGCCTCAGCGTAATTCTCTGTAAAAGAAATTGAGGGGATCACACATTGAAATAATGTTTTTTGAAGAGTAAACATTGAAATAATTCATCGTGCCAAAACATCTCCTATTTAAAGGGGAACTATTCCGTACACCAATTACAAGTCCGGTTTCATCCACTCTGTCTAATCATCCACTCACACACGCATCTCTTCTCTGTATCTGTATCTGTATCTGTATCTTCTGTATTAAGATATTTGGCACACCTCCCGCACTCCACCCCATTGCCAACCCATCAGCCATGGCTTCTCTCCGATCTTCCCTATGCTTTCTCTTTCTGTTCTACGTTCTTTCCTCAGCCTTGGACATGTCCATCCTCACTTACGACCAAAACCACGGCCTCACGACGACCACCCATCAAAGAACAAACGATGAAGTCAAGAATTTATATGAATCTTGGCTGGTTCAACATGGGAAAGTGTATAATGGCATCGGAGAAAAAGAGAGGAGGTTTGAGGTGTTCAGAGATAACTTGAAGTTTATTGATGAACATAACGCTGAGAACCGGCCGTATAAGGTTGGGTTGAATAGGTTTGCCGATCTGACCAACGAGGAGTACCGTTCGATGTTTGTTAGTGGAAGGATGGAGAGGAAGCAGAAACTTTCGAGTCCGAAGGGCGATCGGTATGCGTATAAGGGCGGTGAGGAGTTGCCGGAGAAGATTGATTGGAGAGAGAAAGGGGCTGTGGTTTCCGTTAAAGATCAAGGCCAGTGTGGTGAGTTAGTTTTTGATTATTGTGTGAATAACTGAATATGTGTGTGGGGGGGGGGGAATTTTTTGTGTTTTTTTGGTTGATTTTCTGTTGTGGGTATGAGAAGAGTAGGGTTGGATTTGAGCGTTGGACTCGGAACATGGTTTTTCAGGGGTGGTTCTGATTCGGTTGGATCGATCATGGGTCCTCTTGGATGTTTCTGTTTGGTTCGATGGAAAATCTCTGGGAGAGAAAATTGTGTTAAAAGAAATTAAATAATTAGAATATTGACATCTTACAGTGAATGTTAGATGGGGAAGTTCTCATGTTTTTCCCTTTTTTTGTCAGCTGCGGGAAGAATTATATGTTCTTTTGCAACAAATTTTTTTTCTTGAAAGTAGGTTTGCTTTGAAACAAATAAAAGCTAAATCTGATTCTAGTAATCTAATTACTGATTTAGTGTTCAGGGCATAATCAAGCTTGGTTAGTTTCATGTGGGTTTTTTTTTTTTTCCGTTAATTTGCAACCTCTTTTTCTTGTTGAATAGCATTACGGGACCATCTCCAATGAAAACCCACACCTTTACCCAAAAATAAGTAAAAAAAAAAAGGGTAAAAAGTTTGATTTGGTATAGACCTCTGTGTAATGGAGAAACTCAAATTGAAAGGAAGACAAAATAAAATTTATATAAAGACAAATCCAAATTTAAAGGTGGATAGAATATAACCATTAGTCTTTAAAGAAGAATAAAATCTAACCATCGGTGATTTGAGGAAAGGTTTGAAGATGCTTTTAGGGGTTAAATTGTGCAATACATGTGGCTCTCAATTGTTTACATGACACTTGAGGGTGAGGCTCTCCTTATAATTTGATTGGATTTATATGGCTTTCTCTCCTTGTGAGATGAAATTTGAGTTTGCCCACTTGGTTTGATCTTCTTTTGATCTGGATTTGTGAGCACTCTGTGATGTTGGAGGCAAATATGTATTCCTTAGCTGACAAATGCTTGTAAACAAAGAAATGTGTATTTATATGAAAGTTTAGTTGTTAATGAAATAAAGTGGTCGTGTCATCTTCAACATTTGAATGCTCAAGCTCTACTGCTTCGAGGGGGAACTGGGATTTTCTTTCCTTTTTTGGTTCTAATGCCAATTCAGCTGAAAAGATAATGTTGTTTTTTTATATTTTGAAGTAATTAAACACATACATATTGTGTTCAATTGGTTCAAAGACAGCCTCTACCTTTTAGCTTTTTGGCAATTTGTTTTGATAGCAAATGTTTCTGTCATGTCTATGGAAATAATTTTGATGCATCTTAGAGTCATGTTTTTTGAGTAATTGGGATTTGGGAGTAGTTAGAGATTCTTGCCTTTTTTTGAATAATACTTTTTGTAGTTACCTTTACTTTTCGCTTTTTCTTTTGCTTTCTTATGGTGGGGGAGTCTCAGTTTTTTGTGCATAGATTATCATGTTATGAGGTTTGGTGTTTCTAACAAAGTTCACATCTAGGAACGAGTTCAAGTACTAGTAGGAGCTTGAGCAACATTACCAATTTTATTGTTAGTCATTGCCAACTTTTTGTTTCGCAAAATTGTATAGTTAGGAATTAGAAGGAAATTGCATCTTTCCTCATTTTCTATTGATTGACTATATTCCACTGAAATTTATAAATTTCAAATGAAGGGAGTTGTTGGGCATTCTCAACGGTTGCTGCTGTGGAAGGAATAAATCAGATTGTAACAGGTGATTTAACAGTCCTGTCAGAGCAGGAGCTGGTGGAATGTGATAATTCTTATAATCAAGGATGCAATGGTGGTCTTATGGATTATGCTTTTCAATTCATCATCAGCAATGGTGGAATTGACTCTGAGGAAGACTACCCTTACCGAGGTCTTGATGGCGGATGTGATCAGAATCGAGTATGTGCCAAATAGAATCAGAAGTCAACAAAAAAAGCAAAAAGGGGAAAAATTAATTAGCTTTGAATGAGTTTCATTTTAACTAGTAGTCCATATAGCATGGGTTGGAAAATTATTCTCTTTGATATTTTTTCAGAAAAATGCTCGGATTGTTTCTATTGATGGTTATGAGGATGTTCCGCCCAATGATGAGAAGTCACTGCAGAAGGCAGTGGCAAATCAACCTGTTAGTGTGGCCATTGAAGCGGGGGGCAGGGCTTTTCAACTCTACCTATCGGTAATGATCTTATCATGTATCTTTCATTGTCTTAGCACAGTAACTCTATAATTGGTTTTTCTTTCCTCTTAGCACAGTAGTATTTAGTTAATGGACATATTAGGTTCAAATTTTTGAGATTGATAACTGTGTATGTGCGCTGCAAATTTGGGAATTAACTTCTGGTGAACTCATTGAGCTCATGTCATACATACTGTGCAAATTGTAGATTTCATTTCTTGGCCCATTTTTTGGGCAATATGGTTATTAGTGTAGCCATCTTTGCTTGAGTTTGTTTTTACATAATATATCAGTAAGGTATTCTTCATCAGTGTGGTCATTGATGGTAGATTCATGGTAACTTTTTGACAAGCTCAAGAAACAACTTTCCTATTTACCAATTAAATTTTTCTTTGAACTTCTCAGGGTGTTTTTACTGGACTCTGTGGAACGGAGCTAGACCATGGAGTTGCTGCTGTTGGATATGGTACAGAAAATGGGGTAGACTATTGGCTTGTGAGGAACTCGTGGGGTCCGAACTGGGGAGAGAATGGGTACATAAGATTGGAGCGAAACTTGGCTAATACCACTACTGGGAAGTGTGGGATCGCAGTAGAGCCCTCATACCCCATCAAGGTTGGGCAGAATCCTCCTAACCCTGGACCATCTCCTCCCTCACCAGCATCGCCTTATGTAGCTTGCGATAACTACTTCCTTTGTCGGGATACAACAACATGCTGCTGCACTTATGAGTATGGTAACTTCTGCTTTCGTTGGGGATGCTGCCCCCATAAATCTGCTACATGTTGTGATGATTACTCGACCTGCTGCCCACATGACCATCCTGTCTGCGACCTTAATCATAATCAATGCCTAATGGTAATTTAGTTATATATCGTAATATCTTTGTTCTTGTTTGCCCATTTTTGGAGAAATCTGACATTATTACATGTTAATTCCAATATACTTGACTTCTCCGTTTGCTGATATATTGTCCTACAATGTAACAGAGCAAGGGCAACCCAATGAGGGTAAAAGCACTGAAACGAGGTCCGGCTATACCGAACTGGGCTCGGCTGAATGCTGGCAGGAAGGTCAGCAATGCTTGATGAGGTCTTGAAGGACAAAGGGATGATGGCACCACCTGGGTTGGAACGAGGAAAAATTTAATTGTTTGTTAAACTATCTGTTGATGCACGGCAAGACACCCTTTTCACCATGTTTCCTTTGTTTGTATAAACTTCATGTGGCATCAGTGTTTGTAAATCTAGCTCTTTCGTATTTGCTGTATAACAATTTACTTGAACTGACACTAAAATTTATGGTCAAGCCTTGGAGTGCTTGGTTTCATAAACATCAAGCGGTATTATAAATAATTCCATTATTAGAAATAACTTTTTTATCTTTTTTGTTGTGCACTAATGTGAAAAGTAATATTTGGTGATTCAAAAGGATGACATTTAACTCCTAAATCCTTCATTCCCAAAAAAAAATGATCTAAATGAGATCACGTCGACGACAATGAGAACGTGTCAACTCTTAGGTCTTTGCATCGTCGTTGATGTGATCTCATTTATCAATTTTTTCTTGACAAATTCGTGTTTTAGAGTTTGGCGATTCAATAAATTCCAATTTTACGATTTAATGGACTTAATTCCTACACTTTCTCTACATTGGAGGGTTATTAATATTAAACATTAATCCAATTTGATTATACTTAATGCAATAAAATACTTTTTTGGGGTAAGGAAATAAAAAAATAAAATAATTGGCCTATTAGAGTTAGTTAAAAACTTTAGCTTTAGCCTTTTGGAGCATTTCGAGGGAAGAAGTGTAGTTCATTTAAACTTGGACTTATGGAACGATTTTTTTATCATCTTATTAGACAAAAACAACTTTTATCAAGAAAAATTTTAAAAAAGTGGCTTTATAAGGCAAGTTGAAAAAAGTGGCTTATATAAGGAAAGTCGATTTTTTTAGAAATATTTCAAATAATTGCAATAATTTTTTAACTCTGACTTTTTTATTTTATTTTTTATATTTTTATTTAGCACTAATAAAGTAAAATCTAAATAGGGCAATATGATCTCATACAATGACTCTGATGCTTTATTATTTAACATCATGTTTAGTAAGTAAGGAAAATAAGATGGATATAAAAGTAGATGAGTGAGTTTTTCTTTCAACTTACCAAAATCAATCCCTCTAAAATTGGAAAGAAAATTAATGAAAAATTAATTATTTATGTTAAAATATATCTTATTTGAATATATATCTTTTGATATATACATATATTATGTATACATTAATTTCATATATAAATACAATGATAAAATATATATTTATATTTTTTTTAAAAATTTAAAAATTAAAAAATATATTTTTTCCATTTTACCAAGTACAAAAAAAAAATTAATCATTTTTATTTTTCATTTATCCAACTAAACACAAAGAAAGAAAAATGTATAATTCCTATTTTCTTTCCTTAATCTCTTTCTAACCAACTCTTCTATTTTATATCATTTCTACCGAACTGAAAATAAAAATAGGGAAATATTGCAGAAATGTATTAATTTTTCAAATTAAAAAAAAAAAAAAAGAACTTTAAGAAAACTGATGGGGTCAACACATAAATATATCAAAAGAACAGGAGTGCTCAGTAAATATAGTGACTCCAACCCAAGGATTATTCAACCTGTCACTTCTTTTGCAGAAGAGAGAGAGAGAGAGAGAGGGAGAGAGAATAACGAAGAAGGGGAGGAAGAAGAGACGTCGACGCGGGCCAAAGTCTTCTGCAACCACCGCCTCCGTTATCTTCCATGATTTACGTCAGGTACCTTCGAGCTTTACTTCCTCTCACTCTTGTGTATGTATCTCCGCACACCCCACAACTGTGTTTGTAAACAGGTGATCTATATATGAATTTATGTAGTTGTGTGATTGCACATATTTTTCATTTATTACATCCTAAAATCGGCGAGTATTGCGGATCGGAAGATGAATCAGTAGAAATGAGTTTAAATTTCTTGGTCTCTTTGCGTACTACATCAATTCCTCCTGTGCTTTATGTAGTTTGTGAAGATAATTTTGCAAGACGAATGATAATTTTATTTCATTGCTTCATTTCAATTATCACACCAATGATTTTGACTAACTTTTAGCTTGAGATCACAATTAAAAGGTTTCCCGATTGGTGGACTGGGTACAGAACAGGGGCGGCCTGACACATATTGAAGCCTAAGGCGACAAATTTGAATAGGGTCTTTTGTTTTTTTTTTTTTTTTAACATTACTACAATTGTTTAAAAAAATAATAATTCTTGCTTGTTAAAATACACATTCTTAATCAAATTATTGTATTCTCAAATTTTGCTATCATATATTATCAATTACAAACATATCTTTTTGTTTGATACATGTAACAAATTTATCAAAAGATTTTTTTTGAGTTACAAAGAGTTTTTAATTTTTCTTATTTTTAATTTTTTATATCCGGCTGGTTGTCTATAATATATAATCAAAATAAATACATGTGATATTAAAGGATCTATAATAATAATAATCATAATAAAGCTTGAATTTAAGAAAAAGCCCTTAAAATATGAAACGACAATAAAATTTTATTTTTCAGCTATTTTGATTCTCTATCGACCAAAGTTAGATTATCACTCTTGCCAAAAAATTTGAGTGGGCTATTTTTAGGTGGGTTTGAAGATATAAATTTTGTGAAACATTAGGACAAAGAGAAAGATATGGATCTTGAATTTGTGGGTTGATTTATAGATGGGTTCTAGACCATTTAACATATAATTTTCCTATTGGGCTTAAGCTTTATAAGGTTCTTTGAGTAGTGACTTAGAATATTATGAATTTAGAGTTTGAGCCTAAACTATACTATGAACATAAAAAATATGAGGCCTCTTTTATAATTGTGGCCTAAAGCCCACGCTTTTTTCCCTCCCCTATTGGGCCGGCCCTGGTACAGAATTCGGATGTTTTCGCAAAGTGACTGCTTTCAGACTCTAACATGGAATCACAAACTTAGCAGCCACAGCACTGCACCGTTGAACTAAGTAATGGGCCCCAAAATTTTATCTGATGCTATATTCTGAATTTCAGTTTTGTTGTATAGTAGTCAAGGATGTCATATTTGATATCACAATGAATTGGGAGACTGAAAGAAACTCGATGTTGTCTATTTCACCAATGATCTAACACAATCAACTGTGAACTCAATATATATAAATTTGGGTAGTTGCCTGCTATGTGCAGTTGACGTTTGAGTTAGTGAAATTATTAGCAATGATTGCACTGTATCAAATAATTCTTCTATGAGTGATATTTTCACCACGGTTGTCAAATTTCTTGTCAAATTGATGCTGTGTTTCTACCTTGATGTCCTTCCTTTGTAACTTGCTTGCTTATTCATTTTTGGTATGATTTGTTGAACATTACCTTTTTCAATGTTTTGTGTTGTATAGCTTTGTCAACTTAAAGTTGTGTGTGTGATGCATGGATCTGATTTTTTGTTGTCTTATTCAGAACATATATGAGGATGATAAAAAAGACAACCTTTTTTGCACTTTTGCGTACTCTTTTGCTGACTGAGCAGTGTGGTGAGGACTCTTTCTGATAGGCCTTACCCTTTGCTTAAACAGCAAGAACTTTTCTCATATAATCTTTTGTACTCCTGGATGTTTTCTAGATTACTTGTCTGCTGTAAAAGTTGAGTGTTTACAAAAGGCTATCAAATTAATTAGCTTCTTGAGGCTGAAAAATTATTCATGTGGTTTCAATCCGCTTTATCATAATTTTGTTGGTTTCTCTAGCATAGTGATTTCATCTGCCCCTCATTCTTTCCCTATTATAGCATATCCGAAAAAAGAAAAGACCAATCATTGTATCACTAATAGTGCTGTTTGCTTTCCCCTTCTCCTTCCGTGTTTTTGTCCCTACCTTTTTCATTGGGTGGAAGAGAAAAAAAAAAAGGAAGGGGGGGGGGGGGGGAAATTCTTCATTGATTTGTATCGCATATAGGATAAGACAAAGAAGAGTGATTGATTGTGATGTTCTGCACCACCTTTCATTTAATTACCAAATTGTTGATATTGTTGGACGTAATTATTAAACTACTCATATGTACATGTAACCTCTCTCTCTCCCCCCCCCCCCCAACACTTCTTCCTCTCTTCATCTAGTTTGTTTTTTGTTTAATTTGGTATACTTGTGATTGCTTTTTAAGCTATATTGATATCTTTTAATCCTTTGGGGTGTCATTGTGATTGCAATTTGCATGGTCAGTTAAATACTTCTGTTGAGAGCTCTGAGGTCGAAGAATGGCTTCAGGATCTGCTAATTTATCAATTCCACCTTCTGTTAAAGCTCCAGATGTACCCACCCCTACCGCAGTAGATACTGGACCAGATACTGATGCACCATCTAGGCTATCTGCTTCTGGCATATCCACATGGGCCAAGAATATGAAAATCCCCAAGTCAATGCAAGGCAGCCAAGATGAATCACCATCTGGGAATGCTGGGAAATCAACTTTTGCTCGCTTTACTACTGGGTTTGGGTTGCGCTTGTCTCCCAAAGCTCCTCAGCCAGATGATAGTTCCAATGGAGCCTCAACAGCATCACAGCCCGGTTTTATTGGAACACTCACAAAAGGAATAGTTGACTCATCTAAGAATGCAGTGAAAGCTGTCCAGGTCAAGGCTCGACATGTTGTATCTCAAAATAAACGAAGATATCAGGTGGCTCACTGATGTTACTGCTGCAATTCTCCATTATCTATCTCATGATTATCTAGTTTCAACCACATTGCTTTCACTTCTTGTCTTGTTTCTGTTTGGAAGGTGGTTGGTATTTAGATATTGCATGTTTAGGTTTGCATTTTCTTTTGTGGTTCTTGTGAGATTTTATCCCGGATCAAGGAAGTAGAACTTTTGGTCCCACTCACTTGATTTCCTTCTTATTATGTCACAAACTTCCCAGTTGTTAGAAGCACAGTATTCTTTTATTTCACCACAGTAATTCATCCCCCAATTTATTGGATTTAAATAGCTGATCTCAGAAGATCATATAGAATGTATTGAATCAGATTACAGAGTTTCTACAAATCCCATCCAGAACATAGGTGTTCTAATCTGTTGTTTTATATCCATTGTTTGTAGGAAGGAGGATTTGATTTAGATATGACATACATTACAGAAAATATAATAGCTATGGGCTTCCCTGCTGGTGATATGAGCTCTGGTTTCTTTGGATATGTTGAGGTATGCAAACTAAACTTCATTAAAGTCAGTCATTAATCATGCTAGTTTGATTGTGTCATCATTTAATTGAACTAATAGAAAAACGCAATGTAGGGATTCTACCGAAACCACATGGAAGAAGTAATCAAGTTCTTTGAAACTCATCACAAGGTAATGAATATGTGTATGTATATGTCCGTATGTCTGAGAATACTATAGGAATGCAGCATCAGCATTCCTGTAAGTTTCATCTCATCTTCTTTGATGTAAGAAACGACGACTGAGCGACCCACTCTTGATAATTTTCAATTTGTGCAAGTTGAATATAAGTCTTCATATTTTGCTCTCCCCAACCTATACTTTGAGACAATTTGTCTGAAGTTTCTGCTTGGATGGGAGTTGTTT
The DNA here is from genome assembly GCA_963454935.2 of Ilex paraguariensis. Lineage (NCBI taxonomy): Eukaryota > Viridiplantae > Streptophyta > Magnoliopsida > Aquifoliales > Aquifoliaceae > Ilex > Ilex paraguariensis. Next base: position 6,149 of record CAUOFW020000704.1, on the reverse strand, counting down.
TCTGTTCCATTCATAATTTTCTTGCTGAGGCTATGTCAAGCATTTCATGGATTACCCAGAAAACTAATTTTTTTTCCATCGACTTGTTCCAGTAAGAGTAAGGTTGCTCGTCACCATGCTTGCTACATACCCTTTTTAGTGCTTTTTCTTTATTTATGTCATAAAAACCTAAAGACCTTCCGGTAGGCAAAAAGGTAACCTGCGTGGTTGCAGTTGCTGTTGTGTGATACTTTCCTGAATTTGTTTTGCTTCTCCCAGTCGTTGACCCCTTATTGAACTTGGTTTTCTGTACTGTGTTTTATTATAAAAGCCCACAACATGATTAGGAATTTATGTTCTTTGTTTGTGATTGGTATTTCATAATGACATTGGGGTCCAGAATCTTCATCCCCTTCTGTTTTATTGTTATGAGTGGACCATGTTTCCTTACTCTGGATAATTTTCTATGCAGGATAAATACAAAGTGTACAATCTTTGTTCAGAGAGGCTGTATGATGCATCATTATTGGAGGGAAAGGTGTGATATTATCTTCCATTCGAGCTTATGATTTTGTGTCATTGGAACCAAATATCTGATCTTTAGGGGTTATTTCTTGGGGGCTTAAATTTTTTTGACTACTGACATGATTGGTAAAACTTTAGATCATATTTGCCACATATATTTATGGTCGATGACTAGCTTCGAGCTATTAATTGCTTTTGATGTCAAGTTTCTCACAACTTCTAAAGCTACCAGTTTCTTTGGGTTGTCTAAGTTAAGATTACTGAGGTGTAGTACACCGAGAGAGCTGGTATATGAAGTCTAAAAAGTGTTCTCAGATATCCTATAGTTTATGCTCATACTGAAGAACTGTTTCAATTTTTCAAACATCAACTAACTTGTGGATGAAAATTGAAGAAATATCAGTAAACATACTCCCATGGTTGCTACAAAAGCACAACTGTGACACACATTGTGCTTCTTCACCTGAACTTGTAAATCTTAGTGCAATATGTTTTTATGGAGACAATTTTCTCAGCTCCCCTCTGGAGGAAAGAAATTAAGAAATTATTTACCTTGTGAAAGGGCTTTACATTCAGTAAGTGCTGCACTGCCGTTTGCAATATGAATATTTAGATGGCTTATTATTCCGATTGAAGTTTCTCTGCAGAGAACTCTTTTAGAAATTGAATGGCAGCTTGACATATCACTCTTAACACTCTCCGCAGGTGGCTAGTTTCCCATTTGATGACCATAACTGCCCTCCTATACAACTCATCATATCATTTTGTCACAGTGCATACTCATGGTTGAAGGAGGATATTGAGAATGTCGTGGTTGTGCACTGTAAGGCCGGAATGGCCAGGACAGGATTGATGATTTCTAGTCTTCTTTTATATTTGAAGGTAAGATTCTTATAGTACATCCCATGAAAGGTGGCCATGGAAATAAAATCATTACCTTTCCCTTTGTTACAAGTTTTATTACCTTGCTGGTTCTATTGTTTGGTTTTGTGAAAGCAGTGCTGCTTTGTTTGTCATCTCTCTGCAGTTCTTTCCCACAGCAGAGGAGTCTATGGACTACTACAACCAGAAAAGATGTTTCGATGGAAAAGGGCTTGTTCTGCCAAGCCAGATTGTGAGCTCTCTCTCTCAATTTTTTTTGAATCTCATCTTTTCGCTGAGCTTCTCTTCATCTTTTCTGATAACTGTGTTATTTTCTTTTTCCGAAGAGATATGTGAAATATTTTGAGCGCATCTTAACTTACTTCAATGGAGAAAACCAGCCTGGGCGCAGGTATACTTCTCACCACATGTGTGTCAGAATGCATTTTTGCTTTCCAGATTGTAGAACTTGAACTCTTGCCACATTTCAGAGTGTAGGACCTATACGCTTGCCTCATGACGGACAGCCTTAATATTTGCAATTGCAGTCTTGTGTCCTTTCTTGTCAGTGATGTGAGTCTAGCTAGAGATGAATGACGACATGTTTGGTCAACTGAATTGCATTATTTGCAGGTGCATGCTTAGAGGATTTCGGCTTCACAAATGCCCATATTGGATTAGGCCCCATGTTACTGTCTCTGATCATAATGGTATACAGCAACATTCTTGTTCTGTTGGATTGTTTCTTCCCACATTTCAGGACTTCTGATACAATGTCCAACTTCTGTAGTTTATTTTCCAACTTAGTTGTTACCAGAAGTCTCTCTTGTTTACTTGTTTTTGTGGAATTTGACTGCATTGCATGTGTTTGTATTTGGCAACTAGGTGTCTCAGACTTAAGAATTAGCTTTCATGCTAATTCCAAATGGACATGTTTCCCCGTTGGATGGCTTTCTTGGATTTTTTTTTTCATTTTTGGGTGGGGATGAGGGCGGTGGTGAGCTGGTGAGGTTTTCGTTTTGGAAGTGGACATGCTTCCAGATTTTTTGTGGCATTATATGGGAGGACTCGTGATTTTGGTTGTTCAGTTGCATATTGAACAATGGATCACAATGTGGTTCAAATGCAGCTGGCTGCGAAATATCTCCAGTCTAGTGAACCAACCTGGTTCAATGCAACAATGTGTGATCACATGGCTTCACTTTTCACCATTGGGTAACCAATTTTGTATCTGTCCAGACTCCAGATGAACCATAAACCTGGGTGCAACTTATAATTGTTTACTTCTGGTTGATGAGTTCCGTTTGCTTGATAATAGGCCTTTACTTATTCGAGTCCCTGTCAATCAGGGTGATGGGAGGATGGACCGGGTACAAATATAACCTCTGCATTGTTTGCAAGAAGCAGCAGCCCTCAAATATGAATAAAATGTGTTGATCATCAACCGAAGCTTTTTAATTATCGCACTAGGCAGTGGCCTCTTACGACCTTGCTTGATATTGACTTAAATTGAAATACTATAGGTTTTTACATTCATTTCTTGAATATTTATTCTGCTGGATTTCATAGATCATTACCCTATAGCGAGCCTTTATCCTTTTGTGGGCTATCATTGAGTCACTTGACCCAAGTGACTGGATTCAGATTTTGAATATATTGATTTGAGGTTTTCAAATTTAGAATGCCGTTCTGAGTGCTTTTCCACTTTGCAGCTCTCTGTAGTTTGAAAATCTTGCCACTTATTTACTTCCATCTGTATCCAGATTTTACCATCTATAGTATGATGTATCCATATGCTAACAATTAGATCTGTGGGTGACATTCTTCTTATTTTCAGGTGTTCTCTTTTCTACAAAAAAGCACCCAAGAACCAAGGATCTGTCGGTAGGTCTGTTTGATGATATGGTAGCAAACTAAGATTGGTTTTAATTTCATCCAATTCTCTAATGATTGGTTATAAGCTGCGAAATTGGAAGAGTTATTAAGCATTGGTTTTCTTTGAGTATAATCATTCATAAGATTTATACGCAATATAAATCATGTTACCCATTCTACTGTAAGATTCGTTCTATTAATCATATATTTAAATGTTGGTGGCTAGGCAACTCCTGCTATGTTTGTGATTAGTTGAGATTCCATCAGTGAAAATACAGCATAATGTTTGACTAGTGGGTTGGTTATATAATTCTTAGTCACCCACCATAGATTTTTCTTTAATATCGGGATCAATTCCTAAGTTGGTTCCTTCAAAATTATCATTTATTAGAATTGCCGAGTCACAAAAGTTTTGTATGAGTATTGATAGGATACTAATGCCCTATCTAATTTGAGCATTTTTAATCTTTTGGAATGTAACATTGTCAATATGAGTACTCATTATAGTTTGCTCTGCAGCCTGAAGCTTTTTGGTTTAGTGCACCAAAGAAAGGGATCATGGTCTTTGCTCTGCCTGGGGAGCCAGGCCTGACAGAGTTGGCTGGGGACTTCAAAGTTGATTTTCATGACCGCCAAGGAGACTTTTATTGGTACATTACCTAAATGTTCACTCGCTGTCTTTCCTGTTCCCTTAGACAGGGAAGAGATGCACTAAGACAGGAAAGAGATGCACCAAAAAGGGGGACAGAAAAATGGCTTAGTTGCTAGTTATGCTTCTTAGAATTCAAGCTTAAACTTATTTTGTTTCTTTTCTTGATACTTCAGTTGGTTAAACACAACAATGATCGAGAACAGAAAAATTCTAAACACAAACGACCTTGATGGGTTCGACAAGGTAAACATCATAATTTGATGATATATAGTGATATTGAGGGTTCACCATTCTATCTAAATATTTCTTTAGAATTATCTGTTTCTGATGTAGAGATAGATGTTTTCCGCTTTTTACTGTCACCCTTTTTATGTGTTTCTAATTAATTTAGTGCCTATATTTCAGCCACTGTTCAATCTGTATTTTGTTTTCTGGACCGTGTGCAGAGGAAACTGCCATCCCCAGGATTTCAAGTGGAGTTGTGCTTGTGGACTACAACAGTGCTGTTCCAACAAAGCCTACAGCTGAAAATGTGACCACTAAAGCTGTTGAAAGTTCGAGTACCACTACCTCCTCAGGAACCGTATCACCCTCAGTTGATGGCGCTGTAGCTGCTACAAATCCCAAAAAGGAATTAGGAAGTAATGAGAAGGATGATGTGTTCTCAGACAGTGAAGCTGAGGAAACGGGCTCTTCAAAAAGCAGGCAAACTAAAGAAGCCTCTGAAGCTGGTGGAACTGTCGGTGCAACTGCCCCAATTTCTGAGGTCAAAACTACATCGGATCAGGTTGCTAGTTTGACACGTGAGACTGAGCAAGTCTCTCTGGGAGGCACAGGCTCTACACATATTGTTCCTACTAACGAGCCGAAAAAGGATGCTGTTGGGGGACCTGTGTCGGGCCTTGATGTCCCCAACCCAGTGGGAGAGGTAAGTAGTGACTTCAGGGTTATGGCCGCCGATGCGTCCGTCTTTACATTTGGAGATGAAGAGGATTATGAGAGTGAATGAGCCAAGCGGCTGCATATCAGGCTTCAAAACAAGATTTGTACATAGATAGATGGCTGTGAACAGGTTCCGTGAGCCCAATTTCTGGGTGAGCATTTCATTTCATTTCATTCATTTGATTTTTTTATAACTTCGGTACCTGGAAATAATTACCGTTCTGCCAGGATTTTTTAGCTTTTCTCTTATGCACCATAGTTTTTAAATTATATATTTAAATTACTGTTTTTTTTTTATGAAAACATGGTTTAAATTCATTTTTTTCAATGCAAAAGTGTATTTGCAAAACATATTTCCAATAAAAACTTTAAAGCATGTCTTGTAAAAAATGTGGGTTTCAAACACGTTTTGTCTAAATAAACTAGCAAATATGGTACCAAGGGAATGAAGTTGAAAATTTCTGGGTGGAATGGTCAAAAATTAGGGGATTGGTTTCTTAGGAGTGTTAGGAGAAGACTACGCTCAAAAAAAAAAATGGTATGGTATCGTTATGTACAAGTTTTGTGGATTTATGAACAAATTTTGATGGTCATTTATAATGTTTTAGGGTCATTTTGAATTTTTAAGGGCCATTTACCAATTTTGGCGGTCATTTATAATTTTTGTTCATAAGGATTCTAAGGTAACCTCAAAAGTCTTGAACCATGAGAGTTAGAACATGCCCTTAAAAGGTTGTATAAATAAATACAAAAACTAGTATCTCAACTTACGAAACTTGTAAAATTTAGTAGTATCCGAGTTCAAAACGAGTCAAGTTTAAGTCAAGTCTGAGTAGTTTAATTATTTTACGTGTACACGAGTTGAGTTTTTTTAGACTTATTATGTTCAAGTTCGATTCGTTTTCACTGAACTCAAACACAAATTGAATTCGAATAACTCGAGTTGATTATCAGCCCTAAATATCACCACGGTACATTCACTATTTTTCTGTCACTGGCTTTGTCAATCGACTCAATACTAATATAATGTTGTCTTTGGTGGAGCTAAAGACATCCTCTTTTGGTCAGCACATCAATGTTATTCTAAAGGAGTGTTGCATAGTTTTCATATGATTTTTTTTTAAAATTCTTATATGATTAGTTAGTCGTATCATGTTTGGTTTGAAATTTTCAACCGCCAAACACGTTATGATAGGAATATGTCTATGTCTTTTTGGAGGGACCCAATTTTATTCCATAAACATTCAAATATGATTAGTTCTGAATAGCATTTACAGTTTGGCAGGTACGATTACATCTAGTTCATATCGAATTT